>JAUJYP020000401.1:0-153653 GCA_030674075.2 Linum usitatissimum | reverse complement strand
TTAGGATCGTAAAGAGGATCAAGCCTTTCGGCCTTCAACCTTCATCGCTAGGAATGGACCCTCACCATTTCTTTATCAAGTAGATGGTTTAAGGGGGTAAATTCTTAATGTTATTGTTTTAAATTATGTTACGAATAACGTTACGATAATCATTTATGAATTTAAGAACATTTGCTATACAAATCTTACATAGAACATTACTAGGTGGAATAAGAATACGAACCTCACTAGTAAGTTATCATTAGAATTCAATTAAGTATTTGCTCATGAATTTTTATTGTGAGTAATTAAATTAATGAACTCCTATCTCCCTTATAACTAAAATTTAAAGACATTATAATAACATACTACTTAAATCAGTTAGATCCTTGGAACACATGTTCTTTTGGATCAATCCTTTCAGCCACATCACTTTATTTGTGAAGTCATTCCTCGAAAGTCACCAAGTCATCATTCCGGACTCATTTCAACCCATGTTGGAATTAATTCTAATATATCTGAAACACTCATGTTTAGGTTCTTAAAGACGATCACGCCTTTCGGCCTTCAACCTTCATGCCTTGGAATGGACTCTCATCATTTCTTTATCCAAAGGATCGTTTAAGAGGGTAAATTCATAATGTTATTATTTTGAATTATGTTATGAATTATGTTACGACAATCATTTATAAATTTAAGAACATTAGCCGTACAAATCTTACATAGAACATTACTAGATGGAATAAGAATACGGACCTCGCTAGTAAGTTATAATTAGAAATCAATTAAGTTTTACCTCTCGAATTTTTATTGTGAGTAATTTAATTAATGAACTCCTTTCTCCCTTATAACTAGAATATTTAAGACATTTTAATAACATACTACTTAAATCCGTTAGATCCTTGGAACACATGTTTCTTTTTTATCAATCCTCTCACCCACTTCACTTTATTTGTGAAGTCTTTCCTCGAAAGTCTCTAAGTCATTATTCCAGACTATTTTGAACCCATGTTGGAATTAATTCTAATATATGAAATCCTCATCTATAGGTTCTTAAAGAAGATTAAGCCTTTTAGCTTCAACCTTCATCCCTATGGATGGACCCTCACCATTTCTTTATCAAGTGGATGGATTAAGGGAGTAAATTTTTAATGTTATTGTTTTAAATTATGTTATGAATAACAATAAGATAATCATTTATAAATTTAAGAACATTAGCTATACAAATCTTACATAGAACATTACTAGGTGGAATGAGAACACGAACCTTACTAGTAAGTTATAATTATAATTCAATTAAGTTTTAGCCGTTGAACTTTTATTGTGAGTAATTAAATTAATGAACTTTTTTCTCCCTTATAAGTAGAATTTTTAAGATATTATAATAACACACTACTTAAATCCGTTAGATCCTTGGAACACATGTTCTTTTTGGATCAATCCTATCACCCACATACTTTATTTGTGAAGTCGTTCCTCCAAAGTCGCTAAGTCATCATTCCGGACTATTTAAACCCATGTTGGAATAAATTTTAATATATGCAATCCCCATCATTAGGATCGTAATGAGGATCAAGCCTTTCGGCCTTCAACCTTCATCGCTAGGAATAGACCCTCACCATTTCTTTATCAAGTGGATGGTTTAAGGGGGTAAATTTTTAATGTTATTGTTTTAAAATATATTACGAATAACGTTACCATAATTATTTATGAATTTAAGAACATTAGCTATACAAATCTGACATAGAACATTACTAGGAGGAATAAGAATACGAACCTAACTAGTAAGTTATAATTAGAAATCAATTAAGTTTTAGCTCTTGAATTTTATTGTGAGTAATTAAATTAATGAACTCCTTTCTCACTTATAACTATAATTTTGAAGACATTTTAATAACATACTACTTAAATCCATTGGATCCTTGGAACACATGTTCTTTTGGATCAATCCTTTCACCCACATCACTTTATTTGTGAAATCATTCCTCGAAAGTCGCTAAGTCATTATTCCAGATTAAGTTGAACCCATGTTGGAATTAATTGTAATATATGAAACACTCATCTTTAGGTTCTTAAATACGATCTTGCCTTTCAGCTTCAACCTTCATGCCTAGGAATGGACTCTCATCATTTCTTTATCAAGTGCATGGTTTAAGGGGGTAAATTCTTAATGTTGTTTTTTTAAATTACGTCACAAATTACGTTACGGTATTCATTTTATGAATTTAAGAAGAACTGCTATATGAATCTTACATAGAAAGTTATTTGGTGGAATAAGAATATGAACCTGACAAGTAAGTTTTAATTACAATTCAATTAAATTTTAGCTTCTGAATTTTTATTGTGAGTAATTAAATTAATGAACTCCTTTCTCCCTTATAACTAGAATTTTTAAGACATTATAATAACATACTACTTAAATCCGTAAGTTCCTTGAAACACATGTTCTTTTGGATCAATCCTTTCAGCCACATACTTTATTTGTGAAGTCGTTCCTCCAAAGTTGCTAAGTCATCATTCCGGACTATTTCAACCCATGTTGGAATTAATTTTAATATATGCAATCCCCATCATTAGGATCGTAAAGAGGATCAAGCCTTTCAGCTTTAACATTCATCGCTAGGAATTGACCCTCACCATTTCTTTATCAAGTGGATGGTTTAAGGGGGTAAATTTTTAATGTTATTGTTTTAAATTATATTACGAATAACGTTACGATAATCATTTATGAATTTAAGAACATTAGCTATACAAATCTGACATAGAACATTACTAGGTGGAATAAGAATACGAACCTCACTAGTAAGTTATCATTAGAAATCAATTAAGTTTTAGCTCCTGATTTTTTATTGTGAGTAATTAAATTAATGAACACCTTTCTCCCTTATAACTAGAATTTTTAAGACATTTTAATAAGATACTACTTAAATCCGTTAGATCCTTGGAACACATGTTCTTTTTTATCAATCCTTTCACCACTTCACTTTATTTGTGAAGTCATTCTTCGAAAGTCGCTAAGTCATTATTCCGTACTATTTGAACCCATGTTGGAATTAATTCTAATATATGAAACACTCATCTTTAGATTCTTAAAGACGATCAAGCCTTTCAGCATGAACCTTAATGCCTAGGAATGGACTCTCATCATTTCTTTATCTAGTGGATGATTTAAGAGGGTAAATTCATAATGTTATTATTTTAAATTATATTACGAATTACGTTACGATAATCATTTATAAATTTAAAAATATTAGCTGTGCAAACCTTACATAGAACATTTCTAGGTGGAATAAGAATAGGAACATCACTAGTAAGTTATAATTAGAAATCAATTAAGTTTTAGCTCCTGAATTTTTATTGTGAGTAATTAAATTAATGAACTCTTTTCTCCCTTATAACTAGAATTTTTAAGACATATTAATAAGATACTACTTAAATCCGTTGCATCCTTGGAACACATATTCTTTTGGATCAATCCTTTCAGCCACATCACTTTATTTGTGAAGTCATTCCTCGAACGTCGCCAAGTCATCATTCTAGACTATTTCAACCGATGTTGGAATTAACTCTAATATATGAAACACTCATCTTTAGGTTCTTAAATACGATCAAGCCTTTCAGCATGAACCTTCATGCCTAGGAATGGACTCTCATCATTTCTTTATCTAGTGGATGGTTTAAGAGGGTAAATTCATAATGTTATTATTTTAAATTATTTTACGAATTACGTTACGATAATCATTTACAAATTTAAGAACATTAGGTGTACAAACCTTACATAGAACATTACTAGGTGGAATAAGAATACGAACCTCACTAGTAAGTTACAATTAGAAATCAATTAAGTTTTAGCTCCTGAATTTTTGTTGTGAGTAATTAAATTAATGAACTCTTTTCTCCCTTATAACTAGAATTTTTAAGACATTATAATAACATACTACTTAAATCCGTAAGTTCCTTGAAACACATGTTCTTTTGGATCAATCCTTTCAGCCACATACTTTATTTGTGAAGTCGTTCCTCCAAAGTTGCTAAGTCATCATTCCAGACTATTTCAACCCATGTTGGAATTAATTTTAATATATGCAATCCCCATCATTAGGATCGTAAAGAGGATCAAGCCTTTCAGCTTTAACATTCATCGCTAGGAATTGACCCTCACCATTTCTTTATCAAGTGGATGGTTTAAGGGGGTAAATTTTTAATATTATTGTTTTAAATTATATTACGAATAACGTTACGATAATCATATATGAATTTAAGAACATTAGCTATACAAATCTGACATAGAACATTACTAGGTGGAATAAGAATACGAACCTCACTAGTAAGTTATCATTAGAAATCAATTAAGTTTTAGCTCCTGATTTTTTATTGTGACTAATTAAATTAATGAACACCTTTCTCCCTTATAACTAGAATTTTTAAGACATTTTAATAAGATACTACTTAAATCCGTTAGATCCTTGGAACACATGTTCTTTTTTATCAATCCTTTCAGCCACTTCACTTTATTTGTGAAGTCATTCTTCGAAAGTCGCTAAGTCATTATTCCAGACTATTTGAACCCATGTTGGAATTAATTCTAATATATGAAACACTCATCTTTAGATTCTTAAAGACGATCAAGCCTTTCAAATGAACCTTCATGCCTAGGAATGGACTCTCATCATTTCTTTATCTAGTGGATGATTTAAGAGGGTAAATTCATAATGTTATTATTTTAAATTATATTACGAATTACGTTACGATAATCATTTATAAATTTAAAAATATTAGCTGTGCAAACCTTACATAGAACATTTCTAGGTGGAATAAGAATAGGAACATCACTAGTAAGTTATAATTAGAAATCAATTAATTTTTAGCTCCTGAATTTTTATTGTGAGTAATTAAATTAATGAACTCCTTTCTCCCTTATAACTAGAATTTTTAAGACATTTTAATAACATACTACTTAAATCCGTTAGATCCTTTGAACACATGTTCTTTTTTATCAATCCTTTCACCACTTCATTTTATTTTTGAAGTCATTCCTCGACGATCGCTATGTCATTATTCCGTACTATTTTTAACCCATGTTGGAATTAATTTTAATATATAAAATCCTCATCTATAGGTCCTTAAAGACGATCAAGCCTTTTAGCCTCAACCTTCATCCCTAGGGATGGACCCTCGCCATTTCTTTATCAAGAGGATGGTTTAAGGGGGTAAATTCTTAATGTTATTGTTTTAAATTATGTTACGAATTACGTTATGATAATCATTTATTAATTTAAGAACATTAGCTATACAAATCTTACATAGAACATTACTAGGTGGAATAAGAATACGAACGTCACTAGTAAGTTATAATTAGAAATCAATTAAGTTTTAGCTCCTGAATTTTTATTGTGAGTAATTTAATTAATGAACTCCTTTCTCCCTTATAACTAGAATTTTTAAGACATTTTAATAACATACTACTTAAATCCGTTAGATCCTTGGAACACATGTTCTTTTTCATCAATCCTTTCAGCCACTTCACTTTATTTGTGAAGACATTCCTCGAAAATCGCTAACTCATTATTCCAGACTATTTGAACCCATGTTGGAATTAGTTCTAATATATGAAATACTCATCTATAGGTCCTTAGAGACGATCAAGTCATTTAGCTTCAACCATCATCCCTAGGGATGGACCCTCGCCATTTCTTTATCAAGAGGATGGTTTAAGGGGGTAAATTCTTAATGTTATTGTTTTAAATTATGTTACGAATAACGTTGTGATAATCATTTATGAATTTAAGAACATTAGCTATACAAATCTTACATAGAACATTACTAGGTGGAATAAGAATACGAACGTCACTAGTAAGTTATAATTAGAAATCAATTAAGTTTTAGCTCCTAAATGTTTATTGTGAGTAATTAAATTAATGAACTCCTTTCTCCCTTGTAACTAGAATTTTTAAGACATTTTAATAACATACTACTTAAATCCGTTAGATCCTTTGAACACATGTTCTTTTTTATCAATCCTTTCAGCAACTTCATTTTATTTTTGAAGTCATTCCTCGACAGTCGCTAAGTAATTATTCCAGACTATTTTTAACCCATGTTGGAATTAATTCTAATATATGAAATCCTCATCTATAGATCCTTAAAGACGACCAAGTCTTTTAGCTTCAACCTTCATCCCTACGGATGGACCCTCGCCATTTCTTTATCAAGAGGATGGTTTAAGGGGGTAAATTCTTAATGTTATTGTTTTAAATTATGTTACGAATAACGTTGTGATAATCATTTATGAATTTAAGAACATTAGCTATACAAATCTTACATAGAACATTACTAGGTGGAATAAGAATACGAACGTCACTAGTAAGTTATAATTAGAAATCAATTAAGTTTTAGCTCCCGAATTTTTATTGTGTGTATTAAATTAACGAACTCCTTTCTCCCTTATAACTAGAATTTTTAAGACATTTTAATAACATACTACTTAAATCCGTTAGATCCTTGGAACACATGTTCTTTTTCATCAATCCTTTCGGCCACTTCGCTTTATTTGTGAAGACATTCCTCGAAAATCGCTAACTCATTATTCCGGACTATTTGAACCCATGTTGGAATTAGTTCTAATATATGAAATACTCATCTATAGGTCCTTAGAGACGATCAAGTCATTTAGCTTCAACCTTCATCCCTAGGGATGGACCCTCGCCATTTCTTTATCAAGAGGATGGTTTAAGGGGGTAAATTCTTAATGTTATTGTTTTAAATTATGTTACGAATAACGTTGTGATAATTATTTATGAATTTATGAACATTAGCTATACAAATCTTACATAGAACATTACTAGGTGGAATAAGAATACGAACGTCACTAGTAAGTTATAATTAGAAATCAATTAAGTTTTAGCTCCTGAATTTTTATTGTGAGTAATTAAATTAATGAACTCCTTTCTCCCTTATAACTAGAATTTTTAAGACATTTTAATAACATACTACTTAAATCCGTTAGATCCTTTGAACACATGTTCTTTTTTATCAATCCTTTCGGCCACTTCATTTTATTTTTGAAGTCATTCCTCGACGATCGCTAAGTAATTATTCCGGACTATTTGAACCCATGTTGGAATTAGTTCTAATATATGAAATACTCATCTATAGGTCCTTAGAGACGATCAAGTCATTTAGCTTCAACCTTCATCCCTAGGGATGGACCCTCGCCATTTCTTTATCAAGAGGATGGTTTAAGGGGGTAAATTCTTAATGTTATTGTTTTAAATTATGTTACGAATAACGTTATGATAATTATTTATGAATTTATGAACATTAGCTATACAAATCTTACATAGAACATTACTAGGTGGAATAAGAATACGAACGTCACTAGTAAGTTATAATTAGAAATCAATTAAGTTTTAGCTCCCGAATTTTTATTGTGAGTAATTAAATTAATGAACTCCTTTCTCCCTTATAACTAGAATTTTTAAGACATTTTAATAACATACTACTTAAATCCGTTAGATCCTTTGAACACATGTTCTTTTTTATCAATCCTTTCGGCCACTTCATTTTATTTTTGAAGTCATTCCTCGACAATCGCTAAGTAATTATTCCGTGACTATTTGAACCCATGTTGGAATTAGTTCTAATATATGAAATACTCATCTATAGGTCCTTAGAGACGATCAAGTCATTTAGCTTCAACCTTCATCCCTAGGGATGGACCCTCGCCATTTCTTTATCAAGAGGATGGTTTAAGGGGGTAAATTCTTAATGTTATTGTTTTAAATTATGTTACGAATAACGTTATGATAATTATTTATGAATTTATGAACATTAGCTATACAAATCTTACATAGAACATTACTAGGTGGAATAAGAATACGAACGTCACTAGTAAGTTATAATTAGAAATCAATTAAGTTTTAGCTCCTGAATTTTTATTGTGAGTAATTAAATTAATGAACTCCTTTCTCCCTTATAACTAGAATTTTTAAGACATTTTAATAACATACTACTTAAATCCGTTAGATCCTTTGAACACATGTTCTTTTTTATCAATCCTTTCAGCAACTTCATTTTATTTTTGAAGTCATTCCTCGACGATGCTAAGTAATTATTCCGGACTATTTTTAACCCATGTTGGAATTAATTCTAATATATGAAATCCTCATCTATAGATCCTTAAAGACGACCAAGTCTTTTAGCTTCAACCTTCATCCCTACGGATGGACCCTCGCCATTTCTTTATCAAGAGGATGGTTTAAGGGGGTAAATTCTTAATGTTATTGTTTTAAATTATGTTACGAATAACGTTGTGATAATCATTTATGAATTTAAGAACATTAGCTATACAAATCTTACATAGAACATTACTAGGTGGAATAAGAATACGAACGTCACTAGTAAGTTATAATTAGAAATCAATTAAGTTTTAGCTCCCGAATTTTTATTGTGTGTATTAAATTAACGAACTCCTTTCTCCCTTATAACTAGAATTTTTAAGACATTTTAATAACATACTACTTAAATCCGTTAGATCCTTGGAACACATGTTCTTTTTCATCAATCCTTTCAGCCACTTCGCTTTATTTGTGAAGACATTCCTCGAAAATCGCTAACTCATTATTCCAGACTATTTGAACCCATGTTGGAATTAGTTCTAATATATGAAATACTCATCTATAGGTCCTTAGAGACGATCAAGTCATTTAGCTTCAACCTTCATCCCTAGGGATGGACCCTCGCCATTTCTTTATCAAGAGGATGGTTTAAGGGGGTAAATTCTTAATGTTATTGTTTTAAATTATGTTACGAATAACGTTGTGATAATCATTTATGAATTTAAGAACATTAGCTATACAAATCTTACATAGAACATTACTAGGTGGAATAAGAATACGAACGTCACTAGTAAGTTATAATTAGAAATCAATTAAGTTTTAGCTCCTAAATGTTTATTGTGAGTAATTAAATTAATGAACTCCTTTATCCCTTGTAACTAGAATTTTTAAGACATTTTACTAACATACTACTTAAATCCGTTAGATCCTTTGAACACATGTTCTTTTTTATCAATCCTTTCAGCAACTTCATTTTATTTTTGAAGTCATTCCTCGACAGTCGCTAAGTAATTATTCCAGACTATTTTTAACCCATGTTGGAATTAATTCTAATATATGAAATCCTCATCTATAGATCCTTAAAGACGATCAAGCCTTTTAGCTTCAACCTTCATCCCTACGGATGGACCCTCGCCATTTCTTTATCAAGAGGATGGTTTAAGGGGGTAAATTCTTAATGTTATTGTTTTAAATTATGTTACGAATAACGTTGTGATAATTATTTATGAATTTAAGAACATTAGCTATACAAATCTTACATAGAACATTACTAGGTGGAATAAGAATACGAACGTCACTAGTAAGTTATAATTAGAAATCAATTAAGTTTTAGCTCCTGAATTTTTATTGTGTGTATTAAATTAATGAACTACTTTCTCACTTATAACTAGAATTTTTAAGACATTTTAATAACATACTACTTAAATCCGTTAGATCCTTGGAACACATGTTCTTTTTCATCAATCCTTTCACCACTTCACTTTATCCGTGAAGTCATTCCTCGAAAATCGCTAAGTCATTATTCGAGACTATTTGAACCCATGTTGGAATTAGTTCTAATATATGAAATCCTCATCTATAGGTCCTTAGAGACGATCAAGTCATTTAGCTTCAACCTTCATCCCTAGGGATGGACCCTCGCCATTTCTTTATGAAGAGGATGGTTTCGGGGGGTAAATTCTTAATGTTATTGTTTTAAATTATGTTACGAATAACGTTATGATAATTATTTATGAATTTATGAACATTAGCTATACAAATCTTACATAAAACATTACTAGGTGGAATAAGAATACGAACCTCACTAGTAAGTTATAATTAGAAATCAATTAAGTTTTAGCTCCTAAATGTTTATTGTGAGTAATTAAATTAATGAACTCCTTTCTCCCTTGTAACTAGAATTTTTAAAACATTTTAATAACATACTACTTAAATCCGTTAGATCCTTTGAACACATGTTCTTTTTTATCAATCCTTTCAGCCACTTCATTTTATTTTTGAAGTCATTCCTCGACAGTCGCTAAGTAATTATTCCAGACTATTTTTAACCCATGTTGGAATTAATTCTAATATATGAAATCCTCATCTATAGATACTTAAAGACGATCAAGCCTTTTAGCTTCAACCTTCATCCCTAGGGATGGACCCTCGCCATTTCTTTATCAAGAGGATGGTTTAAGGGGGTAAATTCTTAATGTTATTGTTTTAAATTTTGTTACGAATAACGTTGTGATAATCATTTATGAATTTAAGAACATTAGCTATACAAATCTTACATAGAACATTACTAGGTGGAATAAGAATACGAACGTCACTAGTAAGTTATAATTAGAAATAAATTAAGTTTTAGCTCCTGAATTTTTATTGTGAGTAATTAAATTAATGAACTCCTTTCTCCCTCATAACTAGAATTTTTAAGACATTTTAATAACATACTACTTAAATCCGTTAGATCCTTGGAACACATGTTCTTTTTCATCAATCCTTTCAGCCACTTCACTTTATTTGTGAAGTCATTCCTCGAAAATCGCTAAGTCATTATTCGAGACTATTTGAACCCATGTTGGAATTAGTTCTAATATATGAAATCCTCATCTATAGGTCCTTAGAGACGATCAAGTCATTTAGCTTCAACCTTCATCCCTAGGGATGGACCCTCGCCATTTCTTTATCAAGAGGATGGTTTAAGGGGGTAAATTCTTAATGTTATTGTTTTAAATTATGTTACGAATAACGTTATGATAATTATTTATGAATTTATGAACATTAGCTATACAAATCTTACATAGAACATTACTAGGTGGAATAAGAATACGAACGTCACTAGTAAGTTATAATTAGAAATCAATTAAGTTTTAGCTCCTGAATTTTTATTGTGAGTAATTAAATTAATGAACTCCTTTCTCCCTTATAACTAGAATTTTTAAGACATTTTAATAACATACTACTTAAATCCGTTAGATCCTTTGAACACATGTTCTTTTTTATCAATCCTTTCAGCCACTTCATTTTATTTTTGAAGTCATTCCTCGACGATCGCTAAGTAATTATTCCAGACTATTTTTAACCCATGTTGGAATTAATTCTAATATATGAAATCCTCATCTATAGATCCTTAAAGACGATCAAGCCTTTTAGCTTCAACCTTCATCCCTACGGATGGACCCTCGCCATTTCTTTATCAAGAGGATGGTTTAAGGGGGTAAATTCTTAATGTTATTGTTTTAAATTATGTTACGAATAACGTTGTGATAATCATTTATGAATTTAAGAACATTAGCTATACAAATCTTACATAGAACATTACTAGGTGGGATAAGAATACGAACGTCACTAGTAAGTTATAATTAGAAATCAATTAAGTTTTAGCTCCCGAATTTTTATTGTGTGTATTAAATTAATGAACTCCTTTCTCCCTTATAACTAGAATTTTTAAGACATTTTAATAACATACTACTTAAATCCGTTAGATCCTTGGAACACATGTTCTTTTTCATCAATCCTTTCAGCCACTTCACTTTATTTGTGAAGACATTCCTCGAAAATCGCTAACTCATTATTCCAGACTATTTGAACCCATGTTGGAATTAGTTCTAATATATGAAATACTCATCTATAGGTCCTTAGAGACGATCAAGTCATTTAGCTTCAACCTTCATCCCTAGGGATGGACCCTCGCCATTTCTTTATCAAGAGGATGGTTTAAGGGGGTAAATTCTTAATGTTATTGTTTTAAATTATGTTACGAATAACGTTGTGATAATCATTTATGAATTTAAGAACATTAGCTATACAAATCTTACATAGAACATTACTAGGTGGAATAAGAATACGAACGTCACTAGTAAGTTATAATTAGAAATCAATTAAGTTTTAGCTCCTAAATGTTTATTGTGAGTAATTAAATTAATGAACTCCTTTCTCCCTTGTAACTAGAATTTTTAAGACATTTTAATAACATACTACTTAAATCCGTTAGATCCTTTAAACACATGTTCTTTTTTATCAATCCTTTCAGCAACTTCATTTTATTTTTGAAGTCATTCCTCGACAAGCCGCTAAGTAATTATTGCGTACTATTTTTAACCCATGTTGGAATTAATTCTAATATATGAAATCCTCATCTATAGATCCTTAAAGACGATCAAGCCTTTTAGCTTCAACCTTCATCCCTACGGATGGACCCTCGCCATTTCTTTATCAAGAGGATGGTTTAAGGGGGTAAATTCTTAATATTATTGTTTTAAATTATGTTACGAATAACGTTGTGATAATCATTTATGAATTTAAGAACATTAGCTATACAAATCTTACATAGAACATTACTAGGTGGAATAAGAATACGAACGTCACTAGTAAGTTATAATTAGAAATCAATTAAGTTTTAGCTCCTGAATTTTTATTGTGTGTATTAAATTAATGAACTCCTTTCTCCCTTATAACTAGAATTTTTAAGACATTTTAATAACATACTACTTAAATCTGTTAGATCCTTGGAACACATGTTCTTTTTCATCAATCCTTTCAGCCACTTCACTTTATCTGTGAAGTCATTCCTCGAAAATCGCTAAGTCATTATTCGAGACTATTTGAACCCATGTTGGAATTAGTTCTAATATATGAAATCCTCATCTATAGGTCCTTAGAGACGATTAAGTCATTTAGCTTCAACCTTCATCCCTAGGGATGGACCCTCGCCATTTCTTTATCAAGAGGATGGTTTTAGGGGGTAAATTCTTAATGTTATTGTTTTAAATTATGTTACGAATAACGTTATGATAATTATTTATGAATTTATGAACATTAGCTATACAAATCTTACATAGAACATTACTAGGTGGAATAAGAATACGAACCTCACTAGTAAGTTATAATTAGAAATCAATTAAGTTTTAGCTCCTACATGTTTATTGTGAGTAATTAAATTAATGAACTCCTTTCTCCCTTGTAACTAGAATTTTTAAGACATTTTAATAACATACTACTTAAATCCGTTAGATCCTTTGAACACATGTTCTTTTTTATCAATCCTTTCAGCCACTTCATTTTATTTTTGAAGTCATTCCTCGACAATCGCTAAGTAATTATTCCAGACTATTTTTAACCCATGTTGGAATTAATTCTAATATATGAAATCCTCATCTATAGATCCTTAAAGACGATCAAGCCTTTTAGCTTCAACCTTCATCCCTAGGGATGGACCCTCGCCATTTCTTTATCAAGAGGATGGTTTAAGGGGGTAAATTCTTAATGTTATTGTTTTAAATTATGTTACGAATAACGTTGTGATAATCATTTATGAATTTAAGAACATTAGCTATACAAATCTTACATAGAACATTACTAGGTGGAATAAGAATACGAACGTCACTAGTAAGTTATAATTAGAAATCAATTAAGTTTTAGCTCCTGAATTTTTATTGTGAGTAATTAAATTAATGAACTCCTTTCTCCCTCATAACTGGAATTTTTAAGACATTTTAATAACATACTACTTAAATCCGTTAGATCCTTGGAACATGTGTTCTTTTTCATCAATTCTTTCAGCCACTTCACTTTATTTGTGAAGTCATTCCTCGAAAATCGCTAAGTCATTATTCGAGACTATTTGAACCCATGTTGGAATTAGTTCTAATATATGAAATCCTCATCTATAGGTCCTTAGAGACGATCAAGTCATTTAGCTTCAACCTTCATCCCTAGGGATGGACCCTCGCCATTTCTTTATCAAGAGGATGGTTTAAGGGGGTAAATTCTTAATGTTATTGTTTTAAATTATGTTACGAATAACGTTATGATAATTATTTATGAATTTATGAACATTAGCTATACAAATCTTACATAGAACATTACTAGGTGGAATAAGAATACGAACGTCACTAGTAAGTTATAATTAGAAATCAATTAAGTTTTAGCTCCTGCAATTTTTATTGTGAGTAATTAAATTAATGAACTCCTTTCTCCCTTATAACTAGAATTTTTAAGACATTTTAATAACATACTACTTAAATCCGTTAGATCCTTTGAACACATGTTCTTTTTTATCAATCCTTTCAGCCACTTCATTTTATTTTTGAAGTCATTCCTCGACGATCGCTAAGTAATTATTCCGGACTATTTTTAACCCATGTTGGAATTAATTCTAATATATGAAATCCTCATCTATAGATCCTTAAAGACGATCAAGCCTTTTAGCTTCAACCTTCATCCCTAGGGATGGACCCTCGCCATTTCTTTATCAAGAGGATGGTTTAAGGGGGTAAATTCTTAATGTTATTGTTTTAAATTATGTTACGAATAACGTTATGATAATCATTTATGAATTTAAGAACATTAGCTGTACAAATCTTACATAGAACAGTACTAGGTGGAATAAGAATACGAACCTCACTAGTAAGTTATAATTACAAATCAATCAAGTTTTCGCTCCTGAATTTTTATTGTGAGTAATTAAATTAATTAACTCCTTCTCCCTTATAACTAGAATTTTTAAGACATTTTAATAGCATACTACTTAAATCCGTTAGATCCTTGGAACACATGTTCTTTTTCATCAATCCTTTCAGCCACTTCACTTTATTTGTGAAGTCATTCCTCGAAAATCGCTAAGTCATTATTCGAGACTATTTGAACCCATGTTGGAATTAGTTCTAATATATGAAATCCTCATCTATAGGTCCTTAGAGACGATCAAGTCATTTAGCTTCAACCTTCATCCCTAGGGATGGACCCTCGCCATTTCTTTATCAAGAGGATGGTTTAAGGGGGTAAATTCTTAATGTTATTGTTTTAAATTATGTTACGAATAACATTGTGATAATCATTTATGAATTTAAGAACATTAGCTATACAAATCTTACATAGAACATTACTAGGTCGAATAAGAATACGAACGTCACTAGTAAGTTATAATTAGAAATCAATTAAGTTTTAGCTCCTGAATTTTTATTGTGAGTAATTAAATTAATGAACTCCTTTCTCCCTTATAACTAGAATTTTTAAGACATTTTAATAACATACTACTTAAATCCGTTAGATCCTTGGAACACATGTTCTTTTTCATCAATCCTTTCAGCCACTTCACTTTACTTGTGAAGTCATTCCTCGAAAATCGCTAAGTCATTATTCGAGACTATTTGAACCCATGTTCGAATTAGTTCTAATATATGAAATCCTCATCTATAGGTCCTTAGAGACGATCAAGTCATTTAGCTTCAACCTTCATCCCTAGGGATGGACCCTCGCCATTTCTTTATCAAGAGGATGGTTTAAGGGGGTAAATTGTTAATGTTATTGTTTTAAATTATGTTACGAATAACGTTATGATAATTATTTATGAATTTATGAACATTAGCTATACAAATCTTACATAGAACATTACTAGGTGGAATAAGAATACGAACCTCACTAGTAAGTTATAATTACAAATCAATCAAGTTTTCGCTCCTGAATTTTTATTGTGAGTAATTAAATTAATTAACTCCTTCTCCCTTATAACTAGAATTTTAAGACATTTTAATAACATGCTAGTTAAATCCGTTAGATCCTTGGAACACATGTTCTTTTTTATCAATTCTTTCAGCCACTTCACTTTATTTGTGAAGTCATTCCTCGAAAATCGCTAAGTCATTATTCCAGACTATTTTGAATTCATATTGGAATTAATTCTAATATATGAAATCCTCATCTATAGGTTCTTAAAGACGATCAAGCCTTTTAGCTTCAACCTTCGTCCCTAGGGATGGACCCGCACCATTTCTTTATCAAGTGGATAGTTTAAGGGGGTAAATTCTTAATGTAATTGTTTTAAATTATGTTACGAATAACATTACGATAATCATTTATGAATTTAAGAACATTAGCTATACAAATCTTACATAGAACATTACTAGGTGAAATAAGAATACGAAACTCACTAGTAAGTTATATTTAGAATTCAATTAAGTTTTTGCTCCTTAATTTTTATTGTGAGTAATTAAATTAATGAACTTCTTTCTCCCTTATAACTAGAATTTTTATGACATTATAATAACATACTACTTAAATCCGTTAGATCCTTGGAACACCTGTTCTTTTGGATCAATCCTTTCAGTCACATCACTTTATTTGTGAAGTCATTCCTCGAAAGTCGCAAAGTCATCATTCAAGACTATTTAAACCTATGTTGGAATTAATTCTAATATATGAAACACTCATCTTTAGGTTCTTAAAGACGATCAAGCCTTTCAGCTTCAACCTTCATCCTTAGGAATGGACCCTCACCATTTCTTTAGCAAGTGGATGGTTTAAGGCGGTAACTTATTAATGTTATTGTTTTAAATTATTTTACGAATAACATTACGATAATCATTTATGAATTTAAGAACATTAGCTATACAAATCTTATATAGAACATTACTTGGTGGAATAAGAATACGAACCTCACTAGTAAGTTATAATTAGAATTTAATTAAGTTTTAGCTCATGAATTTCCATTGTTAGTAATGAAATTAATGAACTCCTTTCTCGCTTATAACTAGAAAGTTTAAGACATTATAATAACATACTTCTTAAGTCCGCTAGATCGTTGGAAGAGAAGTTCTTTCGGAAAAATTCTTGTAGACACATTACTTTATTTGTGAAGTCATTCCTGGAAAGTCGCCAAATCATCATTCCAGACTATTTCAACCAATGTTGGAATTAAGTCTAATATATGACATCCTCTACTTTAGGTTCTTAAAGATAATCAAGCCTTTCAGCTTTAATCTTCATCCCTAGAAATTGACCTTCATCATTTGCTTATCAAGTGGATGGTATAAGGGGGTAAATTCTTAATGTTGTTTTTTTAAATTACGTTACGGTATATATTTAATGAATTTAAGAACATCAGCTATGTGAATCTTACATAGAAAATTACTAGGTGGAATAAGAATATGAACCTGACGAGTAAGTTATAATTAGCATTCAATTAAGAGTTATCTACTGAATTTCCATTGTCAGTAATGAAATTAATGAACTCCTTTCCCGCTTATAACTAGAATTTTTAAGACATTCTAATAACAAACATCTTAAGTCCGTCAGACCCTTGGACCATAAGTTCTTTCGGATAAATCCTTTCAGCCACATGTTGAATCTATGTTGGAATTAATTTTAATATATGAAATCCTCATCTTTAGGTTCGTAAAGAGGATCAAGCCTTTCAGCTTCAACTTTCGTCCCTAGGAATGGACCCTCATCATTTCTTTATCAAGTGGATTGTTTAAGGGGGTAAATTCTTATTGTTATTGTTTTAAATTATGTTACGATATACGTTACGATTTTCATTTATGAATTTAAGAACATTAGCTATACAAATCTTACATAGAACATTACTAGGTGGAATAAGAATATGAACCTCACTAGTAAGTTATAATTACAATTCAATTAAGTATTAGCTCATGAATTTCCATTGTTAGTAATAAATTAATGAACTCCTTTCTCGCTTATAACTAGAAAGTTTAAGACATTATAATAACATACTTTTTATGTCCGCCAGATCCTTGGAACAGAAGTTCTTTCGAATAAATCCTTTCAGACACATCACTTTATTTGTGAAGTCATTCCTCAAAAGTCGCCAAGTCATCATTCCAAACTATTTCAATTCATGTTGGAATTAAGTCTAATCTATGACATCCTCTACTTTAGGTTCTTAAAGACGATCAAGGCTTTCAGCTTCAATCTTCATCCCTAGAAATTGACCCTCATAATTTCCTTATCAAGTGGTTGGTTTAAGGGGGTAAATTCTTAATGTTGTTTTTTAAAAATTATGTCACAAATTACGTTACGGTATATATATTTAATGAATTTAAGAACATTAGCTATGCGAATCTTACATAGAAAATTACTAGGTGGAATAAGAATATTAACCTAACGAGTAATTTATAATTAGAATTCAATTAAGTTTTAACTACGGAATTTCCATTGGTAGTAATGAAATTAATGAACTCCTTTGTCGCTTATAACTACAAGTTTTAAGACATTCTAATAACAAACTTTTTAAGTCTGTCAAATCCTTGGAACAGAAGTTCTTTCGGATAAATCCTTTCAGCCACATCACTTTATTTGTGAAGTCATTCCTCGAAAGTCGGCAAGTCATCATTCCAGACTATTTCAACCCATGTTAGAAGTAATTCTAATATATGAAATTGTCATCTTTAGGTTGTTAAAGACGATTAAGCCTTTCAGCTTCAACCTTCGTCCCTAGGGATGGACCCTCACCATTTCTTTATCAAGTGGATGGTTTAAGGGGGTAAATTCTTAATGCTATTGTTTTAAATTATGTTACGAATTACGTCACGATAATGGTTGATGAATTTAAGAACATTAGCTATACAAATCTTAGATAGAACATTACTAGGTGGAATACGAATACGAACCTCACTAGTAAGTTATAATTAGAATTCAATCAAGTTTTAGCTCCTCAATTTTTATTGTGAGTAATTAAATTAATGAACTCCTTTCTCCCTTATAACTAGAATTTTAAAGACATTATAATAACATACAACTTAAATATGTTAGATCCTTGGAACACATGTTCTTTTGGATCAATCCTTTCAGCCACATAACTTTATTTATGAAGTCATTTCTCGAAAGTCGCTAAGTCATCATTCCAGACTATTTCAACCCATGTCGGAATTAATTCTAATATATGAAATCGTCATCTTTAGGTTGTAAAAGACGATCCAGCCTTTCAGCTTCAAACTTTATCCCTAGGGATGGACCCTTACCATTTCTTTCAAGTGGATGGTTTAAGGGGGTAAATTCTTAATATTATTGTTTTAAATTATGTTACGAATTACGTCACGATAATGGTTGATGAATTTAAGAACATTAGCTATACAAATCTTACATAGAACATTACTAGGTGGAATACGAATACGAACCTCACTAGTAAGTTATAATTAGAATTCAATCAAGTTTTAGCTCCTCAATTTTTATTGTGAGTAATTAAATTAATGAACTCCTTTCTCCCTTATAACTAGAATTTTAAAGACATTATAATAACATACAACGTAAATCTGTTAGATCCTTGGAACACATGTTCTTTTGGATCAATCCTTTCAGCCACATAACTTTATTTATGAAGTCATTCCTCGAAAGTCGCTAAGTCATCATTCCAGACTATTTCAACCCATGTCGGAATTAATTCTAATATATGAAATCCTCATCTTTAGGTTGTAAAAGACGATCCAGCCTTTCAGCTTCAAACTTTATCCCTAGGGATGGACCCTTACCATTTCTTTCAAGTGGATGGTTTAAGGGGGTAAATTCTTAATATTATTGTTTTAAATTATGTTACGAATAACGTTACAATAATCATTTATGAATTTAAGAACATTAGCTATAGAAATCTTACATAGAACATTACTAGGTGGAATAAGAATACGAACCTCACTAGTAAGTTATAATTAGAATTCAATCAAGTTGTAGCTCCTGAATTTTTATTGTGAGTAATTAAATTAATGAACTCCTTTCTCCCTTCTAACTAGAATTTTTAAGACATTATAATAAAATACTACTTAAATCCGTTAGATCCTTGGAACACATGTTCTTTTCGATAAATCCTTTCAGCCACATCACTTTATTTCTGGAGTCATTCCTCAAAAGTCGCCAAGTAATCATTCCAGACTTTTTAAACCCATGTTGGATTTAAGTCTAATATATGACATCCTCGTCTTCAGGTTCTTAAAGACGATCAAGCCTTTAAGCTTCAATCTTCATCCCTAGAAATAGACCCTCATCATTTTTATATCAAGTGGATGGTTTAAGGGCGTCAATTCTTAATGTTGTTTTTTTAAATTACGTCACAAATTACGTTACGGTATTCATTTAATGAATTTAAGAACATCAGCTATATCAATCTTACATAGAAAAATACTAGGTGGAATAAGAATACGAACGTCACTAGTAAGTTATAATTAGAATTTAATTAAGTTTTAGCTACTGAATTTTTGTTGTGAGTAATTAAATTAATGATGCCCTTTCTCGCATCTAACTAGAATTTTTAAGACATTATGATAGCATACCATTTAAATCCGTTAATTCTTTCAACCACATCACTTTATTTGTGAAGCCATTCCTCGAAAGTCGCTAAGTCATCATTTCAGACTATTTCAACCCATGTTGGAATTAACTCTAATATATGAAATCCTCATCTTTAGGTTCGTAAAGATGATCAAGCTTTTCAGCTTGAACCTTTGTTCCTAGGGATGGACCCTCACCATTTCTTTATCAAGTGGATGGTTTAAGGGGGTAAATTCTTAATGTTATTATTTTAAATTATGTTACGAATTATGTTACGATAATCATCTATGAATTTAAGAACATTAGTTATACAAATCTTACATAGAAAATTAATAGGTGGAATAAGAATAAGAACCTCACTAGTAAATTATAATTAAAATTCAATTAAGTATTAGCTTACGAGCATTTATTGTGAGTAATTAAATTAATGAACTCCTTTCTCCCTTAGAACTAGAATTTTTAGGACATTATAATAACATACTACTTCAATCCGTTAGATCCTTGGAACGCATGTTCTTTTGGATCAATCCTTTTAGCCACATCACTTTATTTGTGATGTAATTCCTCCAAAGTCGCTAAGTCATCATTCCAGACTATTTCAACAAATGTTGGAATTAATTTTAATATATGCAATTCCCATCATTAGGATCGTAAAGAGGATTGAGCCTTTCAGCTTCAACTTTCATCCCTAGGAATGGACACTCACCATTTCTTTATTAAGTGGATGGTTTAAGTGGGTAAATTCATAATGTTATTATTATAAATTATGTTATGATTTACATTACGATAATTATTTATGAATTTAAAAACAATTAGCTATACAAATCCTACATAGAATATTACTAGGTGCAATAAGAACACGAATCTCAATTGTATGTTATAATTAGAATTCAATTAAGTATTGGCGCATGAATTTCCATTGTTAGTAATGAAATTAATAAACTTCTTTATCGCTTATAACTAGAAGTAATAAGACATTCTAATAACAAACTTCTTAAGTCCGTCAGATCCTTAGAACACAAGTTCTTTCGGATAAATCCTTGTGAAGTCATTCCTCGAAAGTTGCCAATTCACCATTTTAGAATATTTCAACCCATTTGGAATTAAGTCTAATATATGACATCCTCGTCGTCATGTTTTTAAAGACGATCAAGCCTTTCAGCTTCAATCTTCATCCCTAGAAATGGAGCCTCATCATTTCTTTATCAAGTGGATGGTTTAAGGGTGTAAATACTTAATGTTGTTGTTTTAAATTAAGTTGCAAATTACGTTACGGTATTCATTTTATGAATTTAAGCATATAAGCTATATGAATCTTACATAGAAAATTACTAGGTGGAATAAGAATATGAACCTGACGTGTAAGTTATAATTAGAATTCAATAAAGTTTTAGCTCCGGAATTTTTATTGTGAGTAATTACATTAATGAACTCTTTTCTCCCTTATAACTAAAATTTTTAAAACAATGTAATAACATACTACTTAAATCCGTTAGATCCTTGGAACACATGTTCTTTTGGGTACATCCTTTCAGCCACATCACTTTATTTGTGAAGTCATTCCTCCAAAGTCGCTAAGTCATCATTCCAGACTATTTGAACCCATGTTGGAATTAGTTTTAATTAATGAAATCCCCAGCATTAGGTTCGTAAAGAGGATCAAGCCTTTCAGCTTCAACCTTCATCCCTAGGAATGGACCCTCACCATTTATTTGTCAAGTGGACAGTTTACATGAGTAAATTCTTAATGTTATTGTTTTAAATTATGTTACGAATTATGTTATGATAATCATTTATTAATTTAAGAACAATAGCTAGTAAGATATAAATAGAATTCAATTAAGTTTTAGCTCCTGTATTTTTATTGTGAGTAATTAAATTAATGAACTCCTTTCTCCTTTATAACTAGAATTTTTAAGATATCATAATAACATACTACTTAAATCCATTAGATCCTTGGAACACATGTTGTTTTGGATCATTCCTTTCAGCCAAATCACTTTATGTGTGAAGTCATTCCTCGAAAGTCAATAACTCATCATTCCAGACTATTTCAACCCATGTTGGAATTAATTCTAATATACGAAATCCCCATCTTTAGGTTTTTAAAGATGATCAAGCCTGTCAGCTTCAACCTTCGTCCCTAGGGATGGACCCTCACCATTTCTTTATATAGTGTATGGTTTAAGGGGGTAAATTCGTAATGTTATTGTTTTGGATTATATTATGAATAACGTTATGATAATCATTTATAAATTTAAGAACATTAGCTATACAATTCTTACATTGAACATTACTAGGTGGAATAAGAATACAAACCTTAGTAGTAAGTTATAATTAGAATTAAATTCAGTTTTAGCTCCTGAATTTTTATTGTGAGTAATTAAATTAATGAACTCCTTTCTCCCTTATAACTAGAATTTTTAAGACATTATAATAACATACTTCTTAAAACAGTTAGATCCTTGAACACATGTTCTTTTGGATCAATCCTTTCAGCCACATCACATTATTTGTGAAGTCATTACTCGAAAGTCCCTAAGTCATCATTCCAAACAATTTCAACCCATGTTGGAATTAATTATAATATATGAAATCCTCATCTTTAGTTTCTTAAAGACGAACAAGCCTGTCAGCTTCAACCTTCGTCCCTAGGGATGGACCCTCACCATTTGTTTATTAAGTGGATGGTTTAAGGGGGTAAATTCTCAATCTTATTGTTTTAGATTATATTGCGAATAATGTTTCGATAATCATTTATGAATTTAAGAACATTAGCTATACAATTCTTACATATAACATTACTAGGTAGAATAAGAATACAAACCTCACTAGTAAGTTATAATTAGAATTAAATTCAATTTTAACTCCTGAATTTTTATTGTGAGTAATTAAATTAATGAACCCCTTTCTCCCTTATAACTAGAATTTGTAAGACAATATAATAACATATTTCTTAAATATATTAGATCCTTGGAACACATGTTCTTTTGGATCAATTCTATCAGCCATCACTTTATTTGTGAAGTCACTCCTCCAAAGTCGCTAAGTCATCATTCCATACTATTTCAACCCATGTTGAAATTAATTATAATATATGAAATCGTCATCTTTAGTTTCATAAAGACGATCAAACCTTTCAGCTAAAACCTTCGTCCCTAGGGATGGACGCTCACAATCTCTTTATCTAGTGGATGGTTTAAGGGGGTAAATTCTTAATGTTATTGTTTTAGATTATATTACGAATAACGTTACGGTAATCATTTACGAATTTAAGAACATTAGCTATACAAATCTTACGTAGAACATTACTAGGTGGAATAAGAATACGAACATCACTAGTAATTTATAAATAGAATTCAATTCAGTTTTAGCTTCTCTATTTTTATTGTGAGTAATTAAATTAATGAACTCCTTTCTCCCTTATAAATAGAATTTTTAAGATATTATAATAACATACTACTTAAATCCGTTAGATCCTTGGAACACATGTTCTTTTGGATCAATCCTTTCAGCCAAATCACTTTATTTGTGAAGTCATTCCTCGAAAGTCGATAACTCATCATTCCAGACTATTTCAACCCATGTTGGAATTAATTCTAATATACGAAATCCCCATCTTTAGGTTTTAAAAGACGATCAAGCCTGTCAGCTTCAACCTTAGTCCCTAGGGATGGACCCTCACCATTTCTTTATCAAGTGGATGGTTTAAGGGGGTAAATTCGTAATGTTATTGTTTTGAATTATATTACGAATAACGTTACGATAATCATTTATGAATTTAAGCACATTACCTATTCAATTCTTACATAGAACATAACTAGGTGGAATAAGAATACAAACCTCACTAGTAAGTTATAATTAGAATTCAATTCAGTTTTAGCTCCTGAAGTTTTATTCTGAGTAATTTAATTAATGAACTCCTTTCTCCCTTATAACTAGAATTTGTAAGACATTATAATAACATATTTCTTAAATCCGTTAGATCCTTGGGACACAAGTTCTTTTGGATCAATCCTTTAAGCCACATCACTTTATTTGTGAAGTCATTCCTCGAAACTCGCTAAGTCATCATTCCAGATTATTTCAACCCATGTTGGAATCAATTCTAATATGTGAAATCGTCATATCTAGGTTCATAAAGACGATCAAACCTTTCAACATCAACCTTCGTCCCTAGGAATGGACCCTCACCATTTAATTATCAAGTGGATGGTTTAAGTGGGTAAATGCTTAATGTTGTTATTCTTAATTATGTTACGAATTACGTTACGATAATCATTTATGAATTTAAGAACATTAGCTATACAAATCTTACATAGAACATTACTAGGTGGAATAAGAATACGAACCTCACTAGTAAGTTATAAGTAGAATTCAATTAAGTATTAACTATGAATTTTTGTAGTGAGTAATTAAATTATTGAACTTTTTTCTTCCTTATAACTAGAATTTTTAAGATATTATAAAAACATACTTCTTAAATCCGTTAGATCCTTGGGACACAAGTTCTTTTGGATCAATCCTTTAAGCCACATCACTTTATTTGTGAAGTCATTCCTCGAAATTTGCTAAGTCATCATTCCAGATTATTTCAACCCATGTTGGAATTAATTCTCATATGTGAAATCGTCATATCTAGGTTCATAAAGACGATCAAACCTTTCAGCATCAACCTTCGTCCCTAGGAATGGACCCTCACCATTTAATTATCAAGTGGATGGTTTAAGTGGGTAAATGCTTAATGTTGTTATTCTTAATTATGTTACGAATTACGTTACGATAATCATTTATGAATTTAAGAACATTAGCTATACAAATCTTACATATAACATAACTAGGTGGAATAAGAATACAAACCTCACTAGAAAGTTATAATTAGAATTCAATTCAGTTTTAGCTCCTGAATTATTATTGTGAGTAATTAAATTAATGAGCTCCTTTCTTCCTTATAACTAGAATTTTTAAGACTTTATAATAACATACTACTTAAATCCGTTAGATCCTTGGAACACAACTTCTTTTGGATCAATCCTTTCAGCCATCACTTTATTTGTGAAGTCACTTCTCCAAAGTCGCTAAGTCATCATTCCAAACTATTTCAACCCAAGTTGGAATTAATTCTAATATATGAAATCGTCATCTTTAGGTTCCTACAGACGATCAAACCTCTCAGCTACAACCTTCATCCCTAGGGATGGACGCTCACCATTTCTTTATCTAGTGGATGGTTTAAGGGGGTAAATTCTTAATGTTATTGTTTTAAATTATGTTACTAATTACGTTACGATAATCATTTATGAATTTAAGAACATTAGCTATACAAATCTTACATAGAACATTACTAGGTGGAATAAGAATACGAACCTCACTAGTAAGTTATAAGTAAAATTCAAATAAGTATTAACTATGAATTTTTATTGTGAGTAATTAAATTATTGAACTTTTTTCATTCTTATAACTAGAATTTTTAAGATATTATAATAACATACTTCTTAAATCCGTTAGATCCTTGGGACACAAGTTCTTTTGGATCAATCCATTAAGCCACATCACTTTATTTGTGAAGTCATTCCTCGAAACTCGCTAAGTCATCATTCCAGATTATTTCAACCAATGTTGGAATCAATTCTAGTATGTGAAATCGTCATATCTAGGTTCATAAAGACAATCAAACCTTTCAGCACCAACCTTCATCCCTAGGAATAGACCCTCACCATTTAATTATCAAGTGGATGGTTTAAGGGGGTAAATGCTTAATGTTGTTATTCTTAATTATGTTACGAATTACGTTACGATAATCATTTATGAATTTAAGAACATTAGCTATACAAATCTTACATAGAACATAACTAGGTGGAATAAGAATACAAACCTCACTAGTAAGTTATAATTAGAATTCAATTCAGTTTTAGCTCATCAATTATTATTGTGAGTAATTAAATGAATGAACTCCTTTCTCCCTTATAACTAGAATTTTTAAGACATTATAATAACATACTACATCAATCCGTTAGATCCTTGGAACACATGTTCTTTTGGATCAATCCTTTCAACCACATCACTTTATTTGTGAAGTCATTCCTCGAAATTTGCTAAGTCATCATTCCAGATTATTTCAACCCATGTTGGAATCAATTCTCATATGTGAAATCGTCATATCTAGGTTCATAAAGACGATCAAACCTTTCAGCATCAACCTTCGTCCCTATGAATGGACCCTTACCATTTAATTATCAAGTGGATGGTTTAAGGGGGTAAATGCTTAATGTTGTTATTCTTAATTATGTTACGAATTACGTTACGATAATCATTTATGAATTTAAGAACATTAGCTATACAAATCTTACATAGAACATAACTAGGTGGAATAAGAATACAAACCTCACTAGTAAGTTATAATTAGAGTTCAATTCAGTTTTAGCTCGTCAATTATTATTGTGAGTAATTAAATGAATGAACTCGTTTCTCCCTTATAACTAGAATTTTTAAGACATTATAATAACATACTACTTAAATATGTTAGATCCTTGGAACACATGTTCTTTTGGATCAATCCTTTTAGCCATCACTTTATTTGTGAAGTCACTTCTCCAAAGTCGCTAAGTCATCATTCCAAACTATTTCAACCCAAGTTGGAATTAATTCTAATATATGAAATCGTCATCTTTAGGTTCCTAAAGACGATCAAACCTTTCAGCTACAACCTTCGTCCCTAGGGATGGACACTCACCATTTCTTTATCTAGTGGATGGTTTAAGGGGGTAAATTCTTAATGTTATTGTTTTAAATTATGTTACTAATTACGTTACGATAATCATTTATGAATTTAAGAACATTAGCTATACAAATCTTACATAGAACATTACTAGGTGGAATAAGAATACGAACCTCACTAGTAAGTTATAAGTAAAATTCAAATAAGTATTAACTATGAATTTTTATTGTGAGTAATTAAATTATTGAACTTTTTTCATTCTTATAACTAGAATTTTTAAGATATTATAATAACATACTTCTTAAATCCGTTAGATCCTTGGGACACAAGTTCTTTTGGATCAATCCATTAAGCCACATCACTTTATTTCTGAAGTCATTCCTCGAAACTCACTAAGTCATCATTCCAGACATTATTTCAACCCATGTTGGAATCAATTCTAATATGTGAAATCGTCATATCTAGGTTCATAAAGACAATCAAACCTTTCAGCACCAACCTTCATCCCTAGGAATAGACCCTCACCATTTAATTATCAAGTGGATGGTTTAAGGGGGTAAATGCTTAATGTTGTTATTCTTAATTATGTTACGAATTACGTTACGATAATCATTTATGAATTTAAGAACATTAGCTATACAAATCTTACATAGAACATAACTAGGTGGAATAAGAATACAAACCTCACTAGTAAGTTATAATTAGAATTCAATTCAGTTTTAGCTCCTCAATTATTATTGTGAGTAATTAAATGAATGAACTCCTTTCTCCCTTATAACTAGAATTTTTAAGACATTATAATAACATACTACATCAATCCGTTAGATCCTTGGAACACATGTTCATTTGGATCAATCCTTTCACCATTACTTTATTTGTGAAGTCACTTCTCCAAAGTCGCTAAGTCATCATTCCAGATTATTTCAACCCATGTTGGAATTAATTCTAATATATGAAATCGTCATCTTTAGGTTATTAAAGACGATCAAACCTTTCAGCTACAACCTTCGTCCCTAGGGATGGACGCTCACCATTTCTTTATCTAGTGGATGGTTTAAGGGGGTAAATTCTTAATGTTATTGTTTTAAATTATGTTACTAATTACGCTACGATAATCATTTATGAATTTAAGAACATTAGCTATACAAATCTTACATAGAACATTACTAGGTGGAATAAGAATACGAACCTCACTAGTAAGTTATAAGTAGAATTCAAATAAGTATTAACTATGAATTTTTATTGTGAGTAATTAAATTATTGAACTTTTTTCATTCTTATAACTAGAATTTTTAAGATATTATAATAACATACTTCTTCAATCCGTTAGATCCTTGGGACGAAGTTCTTTTGGATCAATCCTTTAAGCCACATCACTTTATTTGTGAAGTCACTTCTCCAAAGTCGCTAAGTCATCATTCCAAACTATTTCAACCCAAGTTGGAATTAATTCTAATATATGAAATCGTCATCTTTAGGTTCCTAAAGACGATCAAACCTTTCGGCTACCACCTTCGTCCCTAGGGATGGACGCTCACCATTTCTTTATCTAGTGGATGGTTTAAGGGGGTAAATTCTTAATGTTATTGTTTTAAATTATGTTACGAATTACGTTACGATAATCATTTATGAATTTAAGAACATTAGCTATACAAATCTTACATAGAACATAACTAGGTGGAATAAGAATACAAACCTCACTAGTAAGTTATAAGTAAAATTCAAATAAGTATTAACTATGAATTTTTATTGTGAGTAATTAAATTATTGAACTTTTTTTATTCTTATAACTAGAATTTTTAAGATATTATAATAACATACTTCTTCAATACGTTAGATCCTTGGGACAAAGTTCTTTTGGATCAATCCTTTAAGCCACATCACTTTATTTGTGAAGTCACTTCTCCAAAGTCGCTAAGTCATCATTCCAAACTATTTCAACCCAAGTTGGAATTAATTCTAATATATGAAATCGTCATCTTTAGGTTCCTAAAGACGATCAAACCTTTCAGCTACAACCTTCGTCCCTAGGGATGGACGCTCACCATTTCTTTATCTAGTGGATGGTTTAAGGGGGTAAATTCTTAATGTTATTGTTAAGAATTATGTTACGAATTACGTTACGATAATCATTTATGAATTTAAGAACATTAGCTATACAAATCTTACATAGAACATAACTTGGTGGAATAAGAATACAAACCTCACTAGTAAGTTATAATTAGAATTCAATTCAGTTTTAGCTCCTCAATTATTATTGTGAGTAATTAAATGAATGAACTCCTTTCTCCCTTATAACTAGAATTTTTAAGACATTATAATAACATACTACATCAATCCGTTAGATCCTTGGAACACATGTTCATTTGGATCAATCCTTTCAGCCATTACTTTATTTGTGAAGTCACTTCTCCAAAGTCGCTAAGTCATCATTCCAGATTATTTCAACCCATGTTGGAATTAATTCTAATATATGAAATCAACATCTTTAGGTTATTAAAGACGATCAAACCTTTCAGCTACAACCTTCGTCCCTAGGGATGGACGCTCACCATTTCTTTATCTAGTGGATGGTTTAAGGGGGTAAATTCTTAATGTTATTGTTTTAAATTATGTTACTAATTACGCTATGATAATCATTTATGAATTTAAGAACATTAGCTATACAAATCTTACATAGAACATTACTAGGTGGAATAAGAATACGAACCTCACTAGTAAGTTATAAGTAGAATTCAAATAAGTATTAACTATGAATTTTTATTGTGAGTAATTAAATTATTGAACTTTTTTCATTCTTATAACTAGAATTTTTAAGATATTATAATAACATACTTCTTCAATCCGTTAAATCCTTGGGACGAAGTTCTTTTGGATCAATCCTTTAAGCCACATCACTTTATTTGTGAAGTCACTTCTCCAAAGTCGCTAAGTCATCATTCCAAACTATTTCAACCCAAGTTGGAATTAATTCTAATATATGAAATCGTCATCTTTAGGTTCCTAAAGACGATCAAACCTTTCGGCTACAACCTTCGTCCCTAGGGATGGACGCTCACCATTTCTTTATCTAGTGGATGGTTTAAGGGGGTAAATTCTTAATGTTATTGTTTTAAATTATGTTACGAATTACGTTACGATAATCATTTATGAATTTAAGAACATTAGCTATACAAATCTTACATAGAACATAACTTGGTGGAATAAGAATACAAACCTCACTAGTAAGTTATAATTAGAATTCAATTCAGTTTTAGCTCCTCAATTATTATTGTGAGTAATTAAATGAATGAACTCCTTTCTCCCTTATAACTAGAATTTTTAAGACATTATAATAACATACTACATCAATCCGTTAGATCCTTGGAACACATGTTCATTTGGATCAATCCTTTCGACCATTACTTTATTTGTGAAGTCACTTCTCCAAAGTCGCTAAGTCATCATTCCAGATTATTTCAACCCATGTTGGAATTAATTCTAATATATGAAATCAACATCTTTAGGTTATTAAAGACGATCAAACCTTTCAGCTACAACCTTCGTCCCTAGGGATGGACGCTCACCATTTCTTTATCTAGTGGATGGTTTAAGGGGGTAAATTCTTAATGTTATTGTTTTAAATTATGTTACTAATTACGCTATGATAATCATTTATGAATTTAAGAACATTAGCTATACAAATCTTACATAGAACATTACTAGGTGGAATAAGAATACGAACCTCACTAGTAAGTTATAAGTAAAATTCAAATAAGTATTAACTATGAATTTTTATTGTGAGTAATTAAATTATTGAACTTTTTTCATTCTTATAACTAGAATTTTTAAGATATTATAATAACATACTTCTTAAATCCGTTAGATCCTTGGGACACAAGTTCTTTTGGATCAATCCATTAAGCCACATCACTTTATTTCTGAAGTCATTCCTCGAAACTCACTAAGTCATCATTCCAGTTATTTCAACCCATGTTGGAATCAATTCTAATATGTGAAATCGTCATATCTAGGTTCATAAAGACAATCAAACCTTTCAGCACCAACCTTCATCCCTAGGAATAGACCCTCACCATTTAATTATCAAGTGGATGGTTTAAGGGGGTAAATGCTTAATGTTGTTATTCTTAATTATGTTACGAATTACGTTACGATAATCATTTATGAATTTAAGAACATTAGCTATACAAATCTTACATAGAACATAACTAGGTGGAATAAGAATACAAACCTCACTAGTAAGTTATAATTAGAATTCAATTCAGTTTTAGCTCCTCAATTATTATTGTGAGTAATTAAATGAATGAACTCCTTTCTCCCTTATAACTAGAATTTTTAAGACATTATAATAACATACTACATCAATCCGTTAGATCCTTGGAACACATGTTCATTTGGATCAATCCTTTCAGCCATTACTTTATTTGTGAAGTCACTTCTCCAAAGTCGCTAAGTCATCATTCCGGATTATTTCAACCCATGTTGGAATTAATTCTAATATATGAAATCGTCATCTTTAGGTTATTAAAGACGATCAAACCTTTCAGCTACAACCTTCGTCCCTAGGGATGGACGCTCACCATTTCTTTATCTAGTGGATGGTTTAAGGGGGTAAATTCTTAATGTTATTGTTTTAAATTATGTTACTAATTACGCTACGATAATCATTTATGAATTTAAGAACATTAGCTATACAAATCTTACATAGAACATTACTAGGTGGAATAAGAATACGAACCTCACTAGTAAGTTATAAGTAGAATTCAAATAAGTATTAACTATGAATTTTTATTGTGAGTAATTAAATTATTGAACTTTTTTCATTCTTATAACTAGAATTTTTAAGATATTATAATAACATACTTCTTCAATCCGTTAGATCCTTGGGACAAAGTTCTTTTGGATCAATCCTTTAAGCCACATCACTTTATTTGTGAAGTCACTTCTCCAAAGTCGCTAAGTCATCATTCCAAACTATTTCAACCCAAGTTGGAATTAATTCTAATATATGAAATCGTCATCTTTAGGTTCCTAAAGACGATCAAACCTTTCGGCTACCACCTTCGTCCCTAGGGATGGACGCTCACCATTTCTTTATCTAGTGGATGGTTTAAGGGGGTAAATTCTTAATGTTATTGTTTTAAATTATGTTACGAATTACGTTACGATAATCATTTATGAATTTAAGAACATTAGCTATACAAATCTTACATAGAACATAACTAGGTGGAATAAGAATACAAACCTCACTAGTAAGTTATAAGTAAAATTCAAATAAGTATTAACTATGAATTTTTATTGTGAGTAATTAAATTATTGAACTTTTTTCATTCTTATAACTAGAATTTTTAAGATATTATAATAACATACTTCTTCAATACGTTAGATCCTTGGGACAAAGTTCTTTTGGATCAATCCTTTAAGCCACATCACTTTATTTGTGAAGTCACTTCTCCAAAGTCGCTAAGTCATCATTCCAAACTATTTCAACCCAAGTTGGAATTAATTCTAATATATGAAATCGTCATCTTTAGGTTCCTAAAGACGATCAAACCTTTCGGCTACAACCTTCGTCCCTAGGGATGGACGCTCACCATTTCTTTATCTAGTGGATGGTTTAAGGGGGTAAATTCTTAATGTTATTGTTAAGAATTATGTTACGAATTACGTTACGATAATCATTTATGAATTTAAGAACATTAGCTATACAAATCTTACATAGAACATAACTTGGTGGAATAAGAATACAAACCTCACTAGTAAGTTATAATTAGAATTCAATTCAGTTTTAGCTCCTCAATTATTATTGTGAGTAATTAAATGAATGAACTCCTTTCTCCCTTATAACTAGAATTTTTAAGACATTATAATAACATACTACATCAATCCGTTAGATCCTTGGAACACATGTTCATTTGGATCAATCCTTTCAACCATTACTTTATTTGTGAAGTCACTTCTCCAAAGTCGCTAAGTCATCATTCCAGATTATTTCAACCCATGTTGGAATTAATTCTAATATATGAAATCAACATCTTTAGGTTATTAAAGACGATCAAACCTTTCAGCTACAACCTTCGTCCCTAGGGATGGACGCTCACCATTTCTTTATCTAGTGGATGGTTTAAGGGGGTAAATTCTTAATGTTATTGTTTTAAATTATGTTACTAATTACGCTATGATAATCATTTATGAATTTAAGAACATTAGCTATACAAATCTTACATAGAACATTACTAGGTGGAATAAGAATACGAACCTCACTAGTAAGTTATAAGTAAAATTCAAATAAGTATTAACTATGAATTTTTATTGTGAGTAATTAAATTATTGAACTTTTTTCATTCTTATAACTAGAATTTTTAAGATATTATAATAACATACTTCTTAAATCCGTTAGATCCTTGGGACACAAGTTCTTTTGGATCAATCCATTAAGCCACATCACTTTATTTCTGAAGTCATTCCTCGAAACTCACTAAGTCATCATTCCAGATTATTTCAACCCATGTTGGAATCAATTCTAATATGTGAAATCGTCATATCTAGGTTCATAAAGACAATCAAACCTTTCAGCACCAACCTTCATCCCTAGGAATAGACCCTCACCATTTAATTATCAAGTGGATGGTTTAAGGGGGTAAATGCTTAATGTTGTTATTCTTAATTATGTTACGAATTACGTTACGATAATCATTTATGAATTTAAGAACATTAGCTATACAAATCTTACATAGAACATAACTAGGTGGAATAAGAATACAAACCTCACTAGTAAGTTATAATTAGAATTCAATTCAGTTTTAGCTCCTCAATTATTATTGTGAGTAATTAAATGAATGAACTCCTTTCTCCCTTATAACTAGAATTTTTAAGACATTATAATAACATACTACATCAATCCGTTAGATCCTTGGAACACATGTTCATTTGGATCAATCCTTTCAGCCATTACTTTATTTGTGAAGTCACTTCTCCAAAGTCGCTAAGTCATCATTCCAGATTATTTCAACCCATGTTGGAATTAATTCTAATATATGAAATCGTCATCTTTAGGTTATTAAAGACGATCAAACCTTTCAGCTACAACCTTCGTCCCTAGGGATGGACGCTCACCATTTCTTTATCTAGTGGATGGTTTAAGGGGGTAAATTCTTAATGTTATTGTTTTAAATTATGTTACTAATTACGCTACGATAATCATTTATGAATTTAAGAACATTAGCTATACAAATCTTACATAGAACATTACTAGGTGGAATAAGAATACGAACCTCACTAGTAAGTTATAAGTAGAATTCAAATAAGTATTAACTATGAATTTTTATTGTGAGTAATTAAATTATTGAACTTTTTTCATTCTTATAACTAGAATTTTTAAGATATTATAATAACATACTTCTTCAATCCGTTAGATCCTTGGGACGAAGTTCTTTTGGATCAATCCTTTAAGCCACATCACTTTATTTGTGAAGTCACTTCTCCAAAGTCGCTAAGTCATCATTCCAAACTATTTCAACCCAAGTTGGAATTAATTCTAATATATGAAATCGTCATCTTTAGGTTCCTAAAGACGATCAAACCTTTCAGCTACCACCTTCGTCCCTAGGGATGGACGCTCACCATTTCTTTATCTAGTGGATGGTTTAAGGGGGTAAATTCTTAATGTTATTGTTTTAAATTATGTTACGAATTACGTTACGATAATCATTTATGAATTTAAGAACATTAGCTATACAAATCTTACATAGAACATAACTAGGTGGAATAAGAATACAAACCTCACTAGTAAGTTATAAGTAAAATTCAAATAAGTATTAACTATGAATTTTTATTGTGAGTAATTAAATTATTGAACTTTTTTCATTCTTATAACTAGAATTTTTAAGATATTATAATAACATACTTCTTCAATACGTTAGATCCTTGGGACAGAAGTTCTTTTGGATCAATCCTTTAAGCCACATCACTTTATTTGTGAAGTCACTTCTCCAAAGTCGCTAAGTCATCATTCCAAACTATTTCAACCCAAGTTGGAATTAATTCTAATATATGAAATCGTCATCTTTAGGTTCCTAAAGACGATCAAACCTTTCAGCTACAACCTTCGTCCCTAGGGATGGACGCTCACCATTTCTTTATCTAGTGGATGGTTTAAGGGGGTAAATTCTTAATGTTATTGTTAAGAATTATGTTACGAATTACGTTACGATAATCATTTATGAATTTAAGAACATTAGCTATACAAATCTTACATAGAACATAACTTGGTGGAATAAGAATACAAACCTCACTAGTAAGTTATAATTAGAATTCAATTCAGTTTTAGCTCCTCAATTATTATTGTGAGTAATTAAATGAATGAACTCCTTTCTCCCTTATAACTAGAATTTTTAAGACATTATAATAACATACTACATCAATCCGTTAGATCCTTGGAACACATGTTCATTTGGATCAATCCTTTCAGCCATTACTTTATTTGTGAAGTCACTTCTCCAAAGTCGCTAAGTCATCATTCCGGATTATTTCAACCCATGTTGGAATTAATTCTAATATATGAAATCAACATCTTTAGGTTATTAAAGACGATCAAACCTTTCGGCTACAACCTTCGTCCCTAGGGATGGACGCTCACCATTTCTTTATCTAGTGGATGGTTTAAGGGGGTAAATTCTTAATGTTATTGTTTTAAATTATGTTACTAATTACGCTATGATAATCATTTATGAATTTAAGAACATTAGCTATACAAATCTTACATAGAACATTACTAGGTGGAATAAGAATACGAACCTCACTAGTAAGTTATAAGTAGAATTCAAATAAGTATTAACTATGAATTTTTATTGTGAGTAATTAAATTATTGAACTTTTTTCATTCTTATAACTAGAATTTTTAAGATATTATAATAACATACTTCTTCAATCCGTTAAATCCTTGGGACAGAAGTTCTTTTGGATCAATCCTTTAAGCCACATCACTTTATTTGTGAAGTCACTTCTCCAAAGTCGCTAAGTCATCATTCCAAACTATTTCAACCCAAGTTGGAATTAATTCTAATATATGAAATCGTCATCTTTAGGTTCCTAAAGACGATCAAACCTTTCAAGCTACAACCTTCGTCCCTAGGGATGGACGCTCACCATTTCTTTATCTAGTGGATGGTTTAAGGGGGTAAATTCTTAATGTTATTGTTTTAAATTATGTTACGAATTACGTTACGATAATCATTTATGAATTTAAGAACATTAGCTATACAAATCTTACATAGAACATAACTTGGTGGAATAAGAATACAAACCTCACTAGTAAGTTATAATTAGAATTCAATTCAGTTTTAGCTCCTCAATTATTATTGTGAGTAATTAAATGAATGAACTCCTTTCTCCCTTATAACTAGAATTTTTAAGACATTATAATAACATACTACATCAATCCGTTAGATCCTTGGAACACATGTTCATTTGGATCAATCCTTTCGACCATTACTTTATTTGTGAAGTCACTTCTCCAAAGTCGCTAAGTCATCATTCCAGATTATTTCAACCCATGTTGGAATTAATTCTAATATATGAAATCAACATCTTTAGGTTATTAAAGACGATCAAACCTTTCGGCTACAACCTTCGTCCCTAGGGATGGACGCTCACCATTTCTTTATCTAGTGGATGGTTTAAGGGGGTAAATTCTTAATGTTATTGTTTTAAATTATGTTACTAATTACGCTACGATAATCATTTATGAATTTAAGAACATTAGCTATACAAATCTTACATAGAACATTACTAGGTGGAATAAGAATACGAACCTCACTAGTAAGTTATAAGTAGAATTCAAATAAGTATTAACTATGAATTTTTATTGTGAGTAATTAAATTATTGAACTTTTTTCATTCTTATAACTAGAATTTTTAAGATATTATAATAACATACTTCTTCAATCCGTTAGATCCTTGGGACGAAGTTCTTTTGGATCAATCCTTTAAGCCACATCACTTTATTTGTGAAGTCACTTCTCCAAAGTCGCTAAGTCATCATTCCAAACTATTTCAACCCAAGTTGGAATTAATTCTAATATATGAAATCGTCATCTTTAGGTTCCTAAAGAGGATCAAACCTTTCAGCTACAACCTTCGTCCCTAGGGATGGACGCTCACCATTTCTTTATCTAGTGGATGGTTTAAGGGGGTAAATTCTTAATGTTATTGTTTTAAATTATGTTACGAATTACGTTACGATAATCATTTATGAATTTAAGAACATTAGCTATACAAATCTTACATAGAACATAACTAGGTGGAATAAGAATACAAACCTCACTAGTAAGTTATAATTAGAATTCAATTCAGTTTTAGCTCCTCAATTATTATTGTGAGTAATTAAATGAATGAACTCCTTTCTCCCTTATAACTAGAATTTTTAAGACATTATAATAACATACTACATCAATCCGTTAGATCCTTGGAACACATGTTCATTTGGATCAATCCTTTCAGCCATTACTTTATTTGTGAAGTCACTTCTCCAAAGTCGCTAAGTCATCATTCCGGATTATTTCAACCCATGTTGGAATTAATTCTAATATATGAAATCGTCATCTTTAGGTTATTAAAGACGATCAAACCTTTCAGCTACAACCTTCGTCCCTAGGGATGGACGCTCACCATTTCTTTATCTAGTGGATGGTTTAAGGGGGTAAATTCTTAATGTTATTGTTTTAAATTATGTTACTAATTACGCTACGATAATCATTTATGAATTTAAGAACATTAGCTATACAAATCTTACATAGAACATTACTAGGTGGAATAAGAATACGAACCTCACTAGTAAGTTATAAGTAGAATTCAAATAAGTATTAACTATGAATTTTTATTGTGAGTAATTAAATTATTGAACTTTTTTCATTCTTATAACTAGAATTTTTAAGATATTATAATAACATACTTCTTCAATCCGTTAGATCCTTGGGACAGAAGTTCTTTTGGATCAATCCTTTAAGCTACATCACTTTATTTGTGAAGTCACTTCTCCAAAGTCGCTAAGTCATCATTCCAAACTATTTCAACCCAAGTTGGAATTAATTCTAATATATGAAATCTTCATCTTTAGGTTCCTAAAGACGATCAAACCTTTCAGCTACAACCTTCGTCCCTAGGGATGGACGCTCACCATTTCTTTATCTAGTGGATGGTTTAAGGGGGTAAATTCTTAATGTTATTGTTTTAAATTATGTTACGAATTACGTTACGATAATCATTTTTGAATTTAAGAACATTAGCTATACAAATCTTACATAGAACATAACTAGGTGGAATAAGAATACAAACCTCACTAGTAAGTTATAATTAGAATTCAATTCAGTTTTAGCTCCTCAATTATGATTGTGAGTAATTAAATGAATGAACTCCTTTCTCCATTATAACTAGAATTTTTAAGACATTATAATAACATACTACTTAAATCCGTTAGATCCTTGGAACACATGTTCTTTTGGATCAATCCTTTCAGCCATCACTTTATTTGTGAAGTCACTTCTCCAAAGTCGCTAAGTCATCATTCCAAACTATTTCAACCCAAGTTGGAATTAATTCTAATATATGAAATCGTCATCTTTAGGTTCCTAAAGACGATCAAACCTTTCAGCTACAACCTTCGTCCCTAGGGATGGACGCTCACCATTTCTTTATCTAGTGGATGGTTTAAGGGGGTAAATTCTTAATGTTATTGTTTTAAATTATGTTACGAATTACGTTACGATAATCATTTATGAATTTAAGAACATTAGCTATACAAATCTTACATAGAACATTACTAGGTGGAATAAGAATACGAACCTCACTAGTAAGTTATAAGTAGAATTCAAATAAGTATTAACTATGAATTTTTATTGTGAGTAATTAAATTATTGAACTTTTTTCATTCTTATAACTAGAATTTTTAAGATATTATTATAAGATACTTCTTAAATCCGTTAGATCCTTGGGACACAAGTTCTTTTGGATCAATCCATTAAGCGACATCACTTTATTTGTGAAGTCATTCCTCGAAACTCGCTAAGTCATCATTCCAGATTATTTCAACCCATGTTGGAATCAATTCTAATATGTGAAATCGTCATATCTAGGTTCATAAAGACAATCAAACCTTTCAGCACCAACCTTCATCCCTAGGAATAGACCCTCACCATTTAATTATCAAGTGGATGGTTTAAGGGGGTATATGCTTAATGTTGTTATTCTTAATTATGTTACGAATTACGTTACGATAATCATTTATGAATTTAGGAACATTAGCTATACAAATCTTACATAGAACATAACTAGGTGGAATAAGAATACAAACCTCACTAGTAAGTTATAATTAGAATTCAATTCGGTTTTAGCTCCTCAATTATTATTGTGAGTAATTAAATGAATGAACTCCTTTCTCCCTTATAACTAGAATTTTTAAGACATTATAATAACATACTACATCAATCCGTTAGATCCTTGGAACACATGTTCTTTTGGATCAATCCTTTCAGCCACATCATTTTATTTGTGAAGTCATTCCTCGAAATTCGCTAAGTCATCATTCCGGATTATTTCAACCCATGTTGGAATCAATTCTAATATATGAAATCGTCATCTTTAGGTTATTAAAGACGATCAAACCTTTCGGCTACAACCTTCGTCCCTAGGAATGGACGCTCACCATTTATTTATCTAGTGGATGGTTTAAGGGGGTAAATTCTTAATGTTGTTGTTTTTAATTATGTTACTAATTACGTTACGATAATCATTTATGAATTTAAGAACATTAGCTATACAAATCTTACATAGAACATAACTAGGTGGAATAAGAATACAAACCTCACTAGTAAGTTATAATTAGAATTCAATTCGGTTTTAGCTCCTCAATTATTATTGTGAGTAATTAAATGAATGAACTCCTTTCTCCCTTATAACTAGAATTTTTAAGACATTATAATAACATACTACTTAAATCCGTTAGATCCTTGGAACACATGTTCTTTTGGATCAATCCTTTCAGCCATCACTTTATTTGTGAAGTCACTTCTCCAAAGTCGCTAAGTCATCATTCCAAACTATTTCAACCCAAGTTGGAATTAATTCTAATATATGAAATCGTCATCTTTAGGTTATTAAAGACGATCAAACCTTTCAGCTACAACCTTCGTCCCTAGGGATGGACGCTCACCATTTCTTTATCTAGTGGATGGTTTAAGGGGGTAAATTCTTAATGTTATTGTTTTAAATTATGTTACTAATTACGTTACGATAATCATTTATGAATTTAAGAACATTAGCTATACAAATCTTACATAGAACATTACTAGGTGGAATAAGAATACGAACCTCACTAGTAAGTTATAAGTAAAATTCAAATAAGTATTAACTATGAATTTTTATTGTGAGTAATTAAATTATTGAACTTTTTTCATTCTTATAACTAGAATTTTTAAGATATTATAATAACATACTTCTTAAATCCGTTAGATCCTTGGGACACAAGTTCTTTTGGATCAATCCTTTAAGCCACATCACTTTATTTGTGAAGTCACTTCTCGAAACTCGCTAAGTCATCATTCCAGACTATTTCAACCCATGTTGGAATCAATTCTAATATGTGAAATCGTCATATCTAGGTTCATAAAGACAATCAAACCTTTCAGCACCAACCTTCATCCCTAGGGATGGACCCTCACCATTTAATTATCAAGTGGATGGTTTAAGGGGATAAATGCTTAATGTTGTTATTTTAAATTATGTTACGAATTACGTTACGATAATCATTTATGAATTTCAGAACATTAGCTATACAAATCTTACATAGAACATAACTAGGTGGAATAAGAATACAAACCTCACTAGTAAGTTATAATTAGAATTCAATTAAGTATTAACTATGAATTTTTATTGTGAGTAACTAAATGAATGAACTCTTTTCTTCCTTATAACTAGAATTTTTAAGATATTATAATAACATACTACATAAATCCGTTAGATCCTTGGGACACAAGTTCTTTTGGATCAATCCTTTAAGCCACATCACTTTATTTGTGAAGTCATTCCTCGAAACTCGCTAAGTCATCATTCCAGATTATTTCAACCCATGTTGGAATCAATTCTAATATGTGAAATCGTCATATCTAGGTTCATAAAGACGATCAAACCTTTCAGCACCAACCTTCGTCCCTAGGAATGGACCCTCACCATTTAATTATCAAGTGGATGGTTTAAGGGGGTAAATGCTTAATGTTGTTATTCTTAATTATGTTACGAATTACGTTACGATAATCATTTATGAATTTAAGAACATTAGCTATACAAATCTTACATAGAACATAACTAGGTGGAATAAGAATACAAACCTCACTAGTAAGTTATAATTAGAATTCAATTCGGTTTTAGCTCCTCAATTATTATTGTGAGTAATTAAATGAATGAACTCCTTTCTCCCTTATAACTAGAATTTTTAAGACATTATAATAACATACTACTTAAATCCATTAGATCCTTGGAACACATGTTCTTTTGGATCAATCCTTTCAGCCATCACTTTATTTGTGAAGTCACTTCTCTAAAGTCGCTAAGTCATCATTCCAGACTATTTCAACCCATGTTGGAATTAATTCTAATATATGAAATCGTCATCTTTAGGTTATTAAAGACGATCAAACCTTTCAGCTACAACCTACGTCCCTAGGGATGGACGCTCCCCATTTCTTTATCTAGTGGATGGTTTAAGGGGGTAAATTCTTAATGTTATTGTTTTAAATTATGTTACTAATTACGTTACGATAATCATTTATGAATTTCAGAACATTAGCTATACAAATCTTACATAGAACATAACTAGGTGGAATAAGAATACAAACCTCACTAGTAAGTTATAATTAGAATTCAATTCGTTTTAGCTCCTCAATTATTATTGTGAGTAATTAAATGAATGAACTCCTTTCTCCCTTATAACTAGAATTTTTAAGACATTATAATAACATACTACTTAAATCCGTTAGATCCTTGGAACACATGTTCTTTTGGATCAATCCTTTCGACCATCACTTTATTTGTGAAGTCACTTCTCCAAAGTCGCTAAGTCATCATTCCAAACTATTTCAACCCAAGTTGGAATTAATTCTAATATATGAAATCGTCATCTTTAGGTTCTTAAAGACGATCAAACCTTTCAGCTACAACCTTCGTCCCTAGGGATGGACGCTCACCATTTCTTTATCTAGTGGATGGTTTAAGGGGGTAAATTCTTAATGTTATTGTTTTAAATTATGTTACTAATTACGTTACGATAATCATTTATGAATTTAAGAACATTAGCTATACAAATCTTACATAGAACATTACTAGGTGGAATAAGAATACGAACCTCACTAGTAAGTTATAAGTAAAATTCAATTAAGTATTAACTATGAATTTTTATTGTGAGTAATTAAATTATTGAACTTTTTTCATTCTTATAACTAGAATTTTTAAGATATTATAATAACATACTTCTTAAATCCGTTAGATCCTTGGGACACAAGTTCTTTTGGATCAATCCTTTAAGCCACATCACTTTATTTGTGAAGTCATTCCTCGAAACTCGCTAAGTCATCATTCCGATTATTTCAACCCATGTTGGAATAAATTCTAATATGTGAAATCGTCATATCTAGGTTCATAAAGACAATCAAACCTTTCAGCACCAACCTTCGTCCCTAGGAATAGACCCTCACCATTTAATTATCAAGTGGATGGTTTAAGGGGGTAAATGCTTAATGTTGTTATTCTTAATTATGTTACGAATTACGTTACGATAATCATTTATGAATTTAAGAACATTAGCTATACAAATCTTACATAGAACATAACTAGGTGGAATAAGAATACAAACCTCACTAGTAAGTTATAATTAGAATTCAATTCAGTTTTAGCTCCTCAATTATTATTGTGAGTAATTAAATGAATGAACTCCTTTCTCCCTTATAACTAGAATTTTTAAGACATTATAATAACATACTACTTAAATCCATTAGATCCTTGGAACACATGTTCTTTTGGATCAATCCTTTCAGCCATCACTTTATTTGTGAAGTCACTTCTCTAAAGTCGCTAAGTCATCATTCCAGACTATTTCAACCCATGTTGGAATTAATTCTAATATATGAAATCGTCATCTTTAGGTTATTAAAGACGATCAAACCTTTCAGCTACAACCTTCGTCCCTAGGGATGGACGCTCCCCATTTCTTTATCTAGTGGATGGTTTAAGGGGGTAAATTCTTAATGTTATTGTTTTAAATTATGTTACTAATTACGTTACGATAATCATTTATGAATTTAAGAACATTAGCTATACAAATCTTACATAGAACATAACTAGGTGGAATAAGAATACAAACCTCACTAGTAAGTTATAATTAGAATTCAATTCAGTTTTAGCTCCTCAATTATTATTGTGAGTAATTAAATGAATGAACTCCTTTCTCCCTTATAACTAGAATTTTTAAGACATTATAATAACATACTACTTAAATCCGTTAGATCCTTGGAACACATGTTCTTTTGGATCAATCCTTTCAACCATCACTTTATTTGTGAAGTCACTTCTCCAAAGTCGCTAAGTCATCATTCCAGACTATTTCAACCCATGTTGGAATTAATTCTAATATATGAAATCGTCATCTTTAGGTTCTTAAAGACGATCAAACCTTTCAGCTACAACCTTCGTCCCTAGGGATGGACGCTCACCATTTCTTTATCTAGTGGATGGTTTAAGGGGGTAAATTCTTAATGTTATTGTTTTAAATTATGTTACTAATTACGTTACGATAATCATTTATGAATTTAAGAACATTAGCTATACAAATCTTACATAGAACATTACTAGGTGGAATAAGAATACGAACCTCACTAGTAAGTTATAAGTAAAATTCAAATAAGTATTAACTATGAATTTTTATTGTGAGTAATTAAATTATTGAACTTTTTTCATTCTTATAACTAGAATTTTTAAGATATTATAATAACATACTTCTTAAATCCGTTAGATCCTTGGGACACAAGTTCTTTTGGATTAATCCATTAAGCCACATCACTTTATTTGTGAAGTCATTCCTCGAAACTCGCTAAGTCATCATTCCAGATTATTTCAACCCATGTTGGAATATATTCTAATATGTGAAATCGTCATATCTAGGTTCATAAAGACAATCAAACCTTTCAGCACCAATCTTCATCCCTAGGAATAGACCCTCACCATTTAATTATCAAGTGGATGGTTTAAGGGGGTAAATGCTTAATGTTGTTATTCTTAATTATGTTACGAATTACGTTACGATAATCATTTATGAATTTAAGAACATTAGCTATACAAATCTTACATAGAACATAACTAGGTGGAATAAGAATACAAACCTCACTAGTAAGTTATAATTAGAATTCAATTCGGTTTTAGCTCCTCAATTATTATTGTGAGTAATTAAATGAATGAACTCCTTTCTCCCTTATAACTAGAATTTTTAAGACATTATAATAACATACTACATCAATCCGTTAGATCCTTGGAACAAATGTTCATTTGGATCAATCCTTTCCCATCACTTTATTTGTGAAGTCACTTCTCCAAAGTCGCTAAGTCATCATTCCAGATTATTTCAACCCATGTTGGAATTAATTCTAATATATGAAATCGTCATCTTTAGGTTATTAAAGACGATCAAACCTTTCAGCTACAACCTTCGTCCCTAGGGATGGACGCTCACCATTTCTTTATCTAGTGGATGGTTTAAGGGGGTAAATTCTTAATGTTATTGTTTTAAATTATGTTACTAATTACGCTACGATAATCATTTATGAATTTAAGAACATTAGCTATACAAATCTTACATAGAACATTACTAGGTGGAATAAGAATACGAACCTCACTAGTAAGTTATAAGTAGAATTCAATTAAGTATTAACTATGAATTTTTATTGTGAGTAATTAAATTATTGAACTTTTTTCATTCTTATAACTAGAATTTTTAAGATATTATAATAACATACTTCTTCAATCCGTTAGATCCTTGGGACAAAGTTCTTTTTGATCAATCCTTTAAGCCACATCACTTTATTTGTGAAGTCATTCCTCGAAACTCACTAAGTCATTATTCCAGATTATTTCAACCCATGTTGGAATCAATTCTAATATGTGAAATCGTCATATCTAGGTTCATAAAGATGATCAAACCTTTCAGCAACAACCTTCGTCCCTAGGAATGGACCCTCACCATTTAATTATCAAGTGGATGGTTTAAGGGGGTAAATGCTTAATGTTGTTATTCTTAATTATGTTACGAATTACGTTACGATAATCATTTATGAATTTAAGAACATTAGCTATACAAATCTTACATAGAACATAACTAGGTGGAATAAGAATACAAACCTCACTAGTAAGTTATAATTAGAATTCAATTCAGTTTTAGCTCCTCAATTATTATTGTGAGTAATTAAATGAATGAACTCCTTTCTCCATTATAACTAGAATTTTTAAGACATTATAATAACATACTACTTAAATCCGTTAGATCCTTGGAACACATGTTCTTTTGGATCAATCCTTTCACCATCACTTTATTTGTGAAGTCACTTCTCCAAAGTCGCTAAGTCATCATTCCAAACTATTTCAACCCAAGTTGGAATTAATTCTAATATATGAAATCGTCATCTTTAGGTTCCTAAAGACGATCAAACCTTTCAGCTACAACCTTCGTCCCTAGGGATGGACGCTCACCATTTCTTTATCTAGTGGATGGTTTAAGGGGGTAAATTCTTAATGTTATTGTTTTAAATTATGTTACTAATTACGCTACGATAATCATTTATGAATTTAAGAACATTAGCTATACAAATCTTACATAGAACATTACTAGGTGGAATAAGAATACGAACCTCACTAGTAAGTTATAAGTAGAATTCAATTAAGTATTAACTATGAATTTTTATTGTGAGTAATTAAATTATTGAACTTTTTTCATTCTTATAACTAGAATTTTTAAGATATTATAATAACAGACTTCTTCAATCCGTTAGATCCTTGGGACAGAAGTTCTTTTTGATCAATCCTTTAAGCCACATCACTTTATTTGTGAAGTCATTCCTCGAAACTCACTAAGTCATTATTCCAGATTATTTCAACCCATGTTGGAATCAATTCTAATATGTGAAATCGTCATATCTAGGTTCATAAAGATAATCAAACCTTTCAAGCAACAACCTTCGTCCCTAGGAATGGACCCTCACCATTTAATTATCAAGTGGATGGTTTAAGGGGGTAAATGCTTAATGTTGTTATTCTTAATTATGTTACGAATTACGTTACGATAATCATTTATGAATTTAAGAACATTAGCTATACAAATCTTACATAGAACATAACTAGGTGGAATAAGAATACAAACCTCACTAGTAAGTTATAATTAGAATTCAATTCAGTTTTAGCTCCTCAATTATTATTGTGAGTAATTAAATGAATGAACTCCTTTCTCCATTATAACTAGAATTTTTAAGACATTATAATAACATACTACTTAAATCCGTTAGATCCTTGGAACACATGTTCTTTTGGATCAATCCTTTCAGCCATCACTTTATTTGTGAAGTCACTTCTCCAAAGTCGCTAAGTCATCATTCCAAACTATTTCAACCCAAGTTGGAATTAATTCTAATATATGAAATCGTCATCTTTAGGTTCTTAAAGACGATCAAACCTTTCAGCTACAACCTTCGTCCCTAGGGATGGACGCTCACCATTTCTTTATCTAGTGGATGGTTTAAGGGGGTAAATTCTTAATGTTATTGTTTTAAATTATGTTACTAATTACGTTACGATAATCATTTATGAATTTAAGAACATTAGCTATACAAATCTTACATAGAACATTACTAGGTGGAATAAGAATACGAACCTCACTAGTAAGTTATAAGTAGAATTCAATTAAGTATTAACTATGAATTTTTATTGTGAGTAATTAAATTATTGAACTTTTTTCATTCTTATAACTAGAATTTTTAAGATATTATAATAACGTACTTCTTCAATCCGTTAGATCCTTGGGACAAAGTTCTTTTTGATCAATCCGTTAAGCCACATCACTTTATTTGTGAAGTCATTCCTCGAAACTCACTAAGTCATTATTCCAGATTATTTCAACCCATGTTGGAATCAATTCTAATATGTGAAATCGTCATATCTAGGTTCATAAAGACAATCAAACCTTTCAGCACCAATCTTCATCCCTAGGAATAGACCCTCACCATTTAATTATCAAGTGGATGGTTTAAGGGGGTAAATGCTTAATGTTGTTATTCTTAATTATGTTACGAATTACGTTACGATAATCATTTATGAATTTAAGAACATTAGCTATACAAATCTTACATAGAACATAACTAGGTGGAATAAGAATACAAACCTCACTAGTAAGTTATAATTAGAATTCAATTCAGTTTTAGCTCCTCAATTATTATTGTGAGTAATTAAATGAATGAACTCCTTTCTCCCTTATAACTAGAATTTTTAAGACATTATAATAACATACTACATCAATCCGTTAGATCCTTGGAACAAATGTTCATCTGGATCAATCCTTTCATCACTTTATTTGTGAAGTCACTTCTCCAAAGTCGCTAAGTCATCATTCCAGACTATTTCAACCCATGTTGGAATTAATTCTAATATATGAAATCGTCATCTTTAGGTTATTAAAGACGATCAAACCTTTCAGCTACAACCTTCGTCCCTACGGATGGACGCTCACCATTTCTTTATCTAGTGGATGGTTTAAAGGGGTAAATTCTTAATGTTATTGTTTTAAATTATGTTACTAATTACGTTACGATAATCATTTATGAATTTAAGAACATTAGCTATACAAATCTTACATAGAACATTACTAGGTGGAATAAGAATACGAACCTCACTAGTAAGTTATAAGTAGAATTCAATTAAGTATTAACTATGAATTTTTATTGTGAGTAATTAAATTATTGAACTTTTTTTCATTCTTATAACTAGAATTTTTAAGATATTATAATAACATACTTCTTCAATCCGTTAGATCCTTGGGACAGAAGTTCTTTTGGATCAATCCTTTAAGCCACATCACTTTATTTGTGAAGTCATTCCTCGAAACTCACTAAGTCATCATTCCAGATTATTTGAACCCATGTTGGAATCAATTCTAATATGTGAAATCGTCATATCTAGGTTCATAAAGATAATCAAACCTTTCAAGCAACAACCTTCGTCCCTAGGAATGGACCCTCACCATTTAATTATCAAGTGGATGGTTTAAGGGGGTAAATGCTTAATGTTGTTATTCTTAATTATGTTACGAATTACGTTACGATAATCATTTATGAATTTAAGAACATTAGCTATACAAATCTTACATAGAACATAACTAGGTGGAATAAGAATACAAACCTCACTAGTAAGTTATAATTAGAATTCAATTCAGTTTTAGCTCCTCAATTATTATTGTGAGTAATTAAATGAATGAACTCCTTTCTCCATTATAACTAGAATTTTTAAGACATTATAATAACATACTACTTAAATCCGTTAGATCCTTGGAACACATGTTCTTTTGGATCAATCCTTTCAGCCATCACTTTATTTGTGAAGTCACTTCTCCAAAGTCGCTAAGTCATCATTCCAAACTATTTCAACCCAAGTTGGAATTAATTCTAATATATGAAATCGTCATCTTTAGGTTCCTAAAGACGATCAAACCTTTCAGCTACAACCTTCGTCCCTAGGGATGGACGCTCACCATTTCTTTATCTAGTGGATGGTTTAAGGGGGTAAATTCTTAATGTTATTGTTTTAAATTATGTTACTAATTACGTTACGATAATCATTTATGAATTTAAGAACATTAGCTATACAAATCTTACATAGAACATTACTAGGTGGAATAAGAATACGAACCTCACTAGTAAGTTATAAGTAAAATTCAAATAAGTATTAACTATGAATTTTTATTGTGAGTAATTAAATTATTGAACTTTTTTCATTCTTATAACTAGAATTTTTAAGATATTATAATAACATACTTCTTAAATCCGTTAGATCCTTGGGAGACAAGTTCTTTTGGATCAATCCATTAAGCCACATCACTTTATTTGTGAAGTCATTCCTCGAAACTCGCTAAGTCATCATTCCAGATTATTTCAACCCATGTTGGAATCAATTCTAATATGTGAAATCGTCATATCTAGGTTCATAAAGACAATCAAACCTTTCAGCACCAACCTTCATCCCTAGGAATGGACCCTCACCATTTAATTATCAAGTGGATGGTTTAAGGGGGTAAATGCTTAATGTTGTTATTCTTAATTATGTTACGAATTACGTTACGATAATCATTTATGAATTTAAGAACATTAGCTATACAAATCTTACATAGAACATAACTAGGTGGAATAAGAATACAAACCTCACTAGTAAGTTATAATTAGAATTCAATTCAGTTTTAGCTCCTCAATTATTATTGTGAGTAATTAAATGAATGAACTCCTTTCTCCCTTATAACTAGAATTTTTAAGACATTATAATAACATAGTACTTAAATCCGTTAGATCCTTGGAACACATGTTCTTTTGGATCAATCCTTTCAGCCATTACTTTATTTGTGAAGTCACTTCTCCAAAGTCGCTAAGTCATCATTCCAGACTATTTCAACCCATGTTGGAATTAATTCTAATATATGAAATCGTCATCTTTAGGTTATTAAAGACGATCAAACCTTTCAGCTACAACCTTCGTCCCTAGGGATGGACGCTCACCATTTCTTTATCTAGTGGATGGTTTAAGGGGGTAAATTCTTAATGTTATTGTTTTAAATTATGTTACTAATTACGCTACGATAATCATTTATGAATTTAAGAACATTAGCTATACAAATCTTACATAGAACATTACTAGGTGGAATAAGAATACGAACCTCACTAGTAAGTTATAAGTAGAATTCAATTAAGTATTAACTATGAATTTTTATTGTGAGTAATTAAATTATTGAACTTTTTTCATTCTTATAACTAGAATTTTTAAGATATTATAATAACATACTTCTTCAATCCGTTAGATCCTTGGGACAAAGTTCTTTTGGATCAATCCTTTAAGCCACATCACTTTATTTGTGAAGTCACTTCTCCAAAGTCGCTAAGTCATCATTCCAAACTATTTCAACCCAAGTTGGAATTAATTCTAATATATGAAATCGTCATCTTTAGGTTCATAAAGACAATCAAACCTTTCAGCACCAACCTTCATCCCTAGGAATAGACCCTCACCATTTAATTATCAAGTGGATGGTTTAAGGGGGTAAATGCTTAATGTTGTTATTCTTAATTATGTTACGAATTACGTTACGATAATCATTTATGAATTTAAGAACATTAGCTATACAAATCTTACATAGAACATAACTAGGTGGAATAAGAATACAAACCTCACTAGTAAGTTATAATTAGAATTCAATTCAGTTTTAGCTCCTCAATTATTATTGTGAGTAATTAAATGAATGAACTCCTTTCTCCCTTATAACTAGAATTTTTAAGACATTATAATAACATACTACTTAAATCCATTAGATCCTTGGAACACATGTTCTTTTGGATCAATCCTTTCAGCCATCACTTTATTTGTGAAGTCACTTCTCTAAAGTCGCTAAGTCATCATTCCAGACTATTTCAACCCATGTTGGAATTAATTCTAATATATGAAATCGTCATCTTTAGGTTATTAAAGACGATCAAACCTTTCAGCTACAACCTTCGTCCCTAGGGATGGACGCTCCCCATTTCTTTATCTAGTGGATGGTTTAAGGGGGTAAATTCTTAATGTTATTGTTTTAAATTATGTTACTAATTACGTTACGATAATCATTTATGAATTTAAGAACATTAGCTATACAAATCTTACATAGAACATTACTAGGTGGAATAAGAATACGAACCTCACTAGTAAGTTATAAGTAAAATTCAAATAAGTATTAACTATGAATTTTTATTGTGAGTAATTAAATTATTGAACTTTTTTCATTCTTATAACTAGAATTTTTAAGATATTATAATAACATACTTCTTAAATCCGTTAGATCCTTGGGAGACAAGTTCTTTTGGATCAATCCATTAAGCCACATCACTTTATTTGTGAAGTCATTCCTCGAAACTCGCTAAGTCATCATTCCGGATTATTTCAACCCATGTTGGAATCAATTCTAATATGTGAAATCGTCATATCTAGGTTCATAAAGACAATCAAACCTTTCAGCACCAACCTTCATCCCTAGGAATAGACCCTCACCATTTAATTATCAAGTGGATGGTTTAAGGGGGTAAATGCTTAATGTTGTTATTCTTAATTATGTTACGAATTACGTTACGATAATCATTTATGAATTTAAGAACATTAGCTATACAAATCTTACATAGAACATAACTAGGTGGAATAAGAATACAAACCTCACTAGTAAGTTATAATTAGAATTCAATTCAGTTTTAGCTCCTCAATTATTATTGTGAGTAATTAAATGAATGAACTCCTTTCTCCCTTATAACTAGAATTTTTAAGACATTATAATAACATAGTACATCAATCCGTTAGATCCTTGGAACACATGTTCTTTTGGATCAATCCTTTCAGCCATTACTTTATTTGTGAAGTCACTTCTCCAAAGTCGCTAAGTCATCATTCCAGATTATTTCAACCCATGTTGGAATTAATTCTAATATATGAAATCGTCATCTTTAGGTTATTAAAGACGATCAAACCTTTCAGCTACAACCTTCGTCCCTAGGGATGGACGCTCACCATTTCTTTATCTAGTGGATGGTTTAAGGGGGTAAATTCTTAATGTTATTGTTTTAAATTATGTTACTAATTACGTTACGATAATCATTTATGAATTTAAGAACATTAGCTATACAAATCTTACATAGAACATTACTAGGTGGAATAAGAATACGAACCTCACTAGTAAGTTATAAGTAGAATTCAATTAAGTATTAACTATGAATTTTTATTGTGAGTAATTAAATTATTGAACTTTTTTCATTCTTATAACTAGAATTTTTAAGATATTATAATAACATACTTCTTAAATCCGTTAGATCCTTGGGACAGAAGTTCTTTTGGATCAATCCTTTAAGCCACATCACTTTATTTGTGAAGTCACTTCTCCAAAGTCGCTAAGTCATCATTCCAAACTATTTCAACCCAAGTTGGAATTAATTCTAATATATGAAATCGTCATCTTTAGGTTCATAAAGACAATCAAACCTTTCAGCACCAACCTTCATCCCTAGGAATAGACCCTCACCATTTAATTATCAAGTGGATGGTTTAAGGGGGTAAATGCTTAATGTTGTTATTCTTAATTATGTTACGAATTACGTTACGATAATCATTTATGAATTTAAGAACATTAGCTATACAAATCTTACATAGAACATAACTAGGTGGAATAAGAATACAAACCTCACTAGTAAGTTATAATTAGAATTCAATTCAGTTTTAGCTCCTCAATTATTATTGTGAGTAATTAAATGAATGAACTCCTTTCTCCCTTATAACTAGAATTTTTAAGACATTATAATAACATACTACTTAAATCCATTAGATCCTTGGAACACATGTTCTTTTGGATCAATCCTTTCAGCCATCACTTTATTTGTGAAGTCACTTCTCTAAAGTCGCTAAGTCATCATTCCAGACTATTTCAACCCATGTTGGAATTAATTCTAATATATGAAATCGTCATCTTTAGGTTATTAAAGACGATCAAACCTTTCAGCTACAACCTTCGTCCCTAGGGATGGACGCTCCCCATTTCTTTATCTAGTGGATGGTTTAAGGGGGTAAATTCTTAATGTTATTGTTTTAAATTATGTTACTAATTACGTTACGATAATCATTTATGAATTTAAGAACATTAGCTATACAAATCTTACATAGAACATAACTAGGTGGAATAAGAATACAAACCTCACTAGTAAGTTATAAGTAGAATTCAATTAAGTATTAACTATGAATTTTTATTGTGAGTAATTAAATTATTGAACTTTTTTCTTCCTTATAACTAGAATTTTTAAGATATTATAATAACATACTTCTTAAATCCGTTAGATCCTTGGGACACAAGTTCTTTTGGATCAATCCTTTAAGCCACATCACTTTATTTGTGAAGTCATTTCTCGAAACTCGCTAAGTCATCATTCCAGATTATTTCAACCCATGTTGGAATCAATTCTAATATGTGAAATCGTCATATCTAGGTTCTTAAAGACGATCAAACCTTTCAACATCAACGTTCGTCCCTAGGAATGGACCCTCACCATTTAATTATCAAGTGGATGGTTTAAGGGGGTAAATGCTTAATGTTGTTATTCTTAATTATGTTACGAATTACGTTACGATAATCATTTATGAATTTAAGAACATTAGCTATACAAATCTTACATAGAACATAACTAGGTGGAATAAGAATACAAACCTCACTAGTAAGTTATAATTAGAATTCAATTCAGTTTTAGCTCCTCAATTATTATTGTGAGTAATTAAATGAATGAACTCCTTTCTCCCTTATAACTAGAATTTTTAAGACATTATAATAACATACTACTTAAATCCGTTAGATCCTTGGAACACATGTTCTTTTGGATCAATCCTTTCAGCCATCACTTTATTTGTGAAGTCACTTCTCCAAAGTCGCTAAGTCATCATTCCAGACTATTTCAACCCATGTTGGAATTAATTCTAATATATGAAATCGTCATCTTTAGGTTATTAAAGACGATCAAACCTTTCAGCTACAACCTTCGTCCCTAGGGATGGACGCTCACCATTTCTTTATCTAGTGGATGGTTTAAGGGGGTAAATTCTTAATGTTATTGTTTTAAATTATGTTACTAATTACGTTACGATAATCATTTATGAATTTAAGAACATTAGCTATACAAATCTTACATAGAACATTACTAGGTGGAATAAGAATACGAACCTCACTAGTAAGTTATAAGTAGAATTCAATTAAGTATTAACTATGAATTTTTATTGTGAGTAATTAAATTATTGAACTTTTTTCTTCCTTATAACTAGAATTTTTAAGATATTATAATAACATACTTCTTAAATCCGTTAGATCCTTGGGACACAAGTTCTTTTGGATCAATCCTTTAAGCCACATCACTTTATTTGTGAAGTCATTCCTCGAAACTCGCTAAGTCATCATTCCATATTATTTCAACCCATGTTGGAATCAATTCTAATATGTGAAATCGTCATATCTAGGTTCATAAAGACGATCAAACCTTTCAGCATCAACCTTCGTCCCTAGGAATGGACCCTCACCATTTAATTATCAAGTGGATGGTTTAAGGGGGTAAATGCTTAATGTTGTTATTCTTAATTATGTTACGAATTACGTTACGATAATCATTTATGAATTTAAGAACATTAGCTATACAAATCTTACATAGAACATAACTAGGTGGAATAAGAATACAAACCTCACTAGTAAGTTATAATTAGAATTCAATTCAGTTTTAGCTCCTAAATTATTATTGTGAGTAATTAAATTAATGAACTCCTTTCTCCCTTATAACTAGAATTTTTAAGACTTTATAATAACATACTACTTAAATCCATTAGATCCTTGGAACACATGTTCTTTTGGATCAATCCTTTCAGCCATCACTTTATTTGTGAAGTCACTTCTCCAAAGTCGCTAAGTCATCATTCCAGACTATTTCAACCCATGTTGGAATTAATTCTAATATATGAAATCGTCATCTTTAGGTTATTAAAGACGATCAAACCTTTCAGCTACAACCTTCGTCCCTAGGGATGGACGCTCACCATTTCTTTATCTAGTGGATGGTTTAAGGGGGTAAATTCTTAATGTTATTGTTTTAAATTATGTTACTAATTACGTTACGATAATCATTTATGAATTTAAGAACATAAGCTATACAAATCTTACATAGAACATTACTAGGTGGAATAAGAATACGAACCTCACTAGTAAGTTATAAGTAGAATTCAATTAAGTATTAACTATGAATTTTTATTGTGAGTAATTAAATTATTGAACTTTTCTCTTCCTTATAACTAGAATTTTTAAGATATTATAATAACATACTTCTTAAATCCGTTAGATCCTTGGGACACAAGTTCTTTTGGATCAATCCTTTAAGCCACATCACTTTATTTGTGAAGTCATTCCTCGAAACTCGCTAAGTCATCATTCCATATTATTTCAACCCATGTTGGAATCAATTCTAATATGTGAAATCGTCATATCTAGGTTCATAAAGACGATCAAACCTTTCAGATCAACCTTCGTCCCTAGGAATGGACCCTCACCATTTAATTATCAAGTGGATGGTTTAAGGGGGTAAATGCTTAATGTTGTTATTCTTAATTATGTTACGAATTACGTTACGATAATCATTTATGAATTTAAGAACATTAGCTATACAAATCTTACATAGAACATAACTAGGTGGAATAAGAATACAAACCTCACTAGTAAGTTATAATTAGAATTCAATTCGCTTTTAGCTCCTAAATTATTATTGTGAGTAATTAAATTAATGAACTCCTTTCTCCCTTATAACTAGAATTTTTAAGACATTATAATAACATACTACTTAAATCCGTTAGATCCTTGGAACACATGTTCTTTTGGATCAATCCTTTCCCATCACTTTATTTGTGAAGTCACTTCTCCAAAGTCGCTAAGTCATCATTCCAGACTATTTCAACCCATGTTGGAATTAAATCTAATATATGAAATCGTCATCTTTAGGTTATTAAAGACGATCAAACCTTTCAGCTACAACCTTCGTCCCTAGGGATGGACGCTCACCATTTCTTTATCTAGTGGATGGTTTAAGGGGGTAAATTCTTAATGTTATTGTTTTAAATTATGTTACTAATTACGTTACGATAATCATTTATGAATTTAAGAACATAAGCTATACAAATCTTACATAGAACATTACTAGGTGGAATAAGAATACGAACCTCACTAGTAAGTTATAAGTAGAATTCAATTAAGTATTAACTATGAATTTTTATTGTGAGTAACTAGATTATTGAACTTTTTTCTTCCTTATAACTAGAATTTTTAAGATATTATAATAACATACTTCTTAAATCCGTTAGATCCTTGGGACACAAGTTCTTTTGGATCAATCCTTTAAGCCACATCACTTTATTTGTGAAGTCATTCCTCGAAACTCGCTAAGTCATCATTCCATATTATTTCAACCCATGTTGGAATCAATTCTAATATGTGAAATCGTCATATCTAGGTTCATAAAGACGATCAAACCTTTCAGCATCAACCTTCGTCCCTAGGAATGGACCCTCACCATTTAATTATCAAGTGGATGGTTTAAGGGGGTAAATGCTTAATGTTGTTATTCTTAATTATGTTACGAATTACGTTACGATAATCATTTATGAATTTAAGAACATTAGCTATACAAATCTTACATAGAACATAACTAGGTGGAATAAGAATACAAACCTCACTAGTAAGTTATAATTAGAATTCAATTCAGTTTTAGCTCCTAAATTATTATTGTGAGTAATTAAATTAATGAACTCCTTTCTCCCTTATAACTAGAATTTTTAAGACATTATAATAACATACTACTTAAATCCGTTAGATCCTTGGAACACATGTTCTTTTGGATCAATCCTTTCATCACTTTATTTGTGAAGTCACTTCTCCAAAGTCGCTAAGTCATCATTCCAGACTATTTCAACCCATGTTGGAATTAATTCTAATATATGAAATCGTCATCTTTAGGTTCTTAAAGACGATCAAACCTTTCCGCAACAACCTTCGTCCCTAGGGATGGACGCTCACCATTTCTTTATCTAGTGGATGGTTTAAGGGGGTAAATTCTTAATGTTATTGTTTTAAATTATGTTACTAATTACGTTACGATAATCATTTATGAATTTAAGAACATAAGCTATACAAATCTTACATAGAACATTACTAGGTGGAATAAGAATACGAACCTCACTAGTAAGTTATAAGTAGAATTCAATTAAGTATTAACTATGAATTTTTATTGTGAGTAATTAAATTATTGAACTTTTCTCTTCCTTATAACTAGAATTTTTAAGATATTATAATAACATACTTCTTAAATCCGTTAGATCCTTGGGACACAAGTTCTTTTGGATCAATCCTTTAAGCCACATCACTTTATTTGTGAAGTCATTCCTCGAAACTCGCTAAGTCATCATTCCATATTATTTCAACCCATGTTGGAATCAATTCTAATATGTGAAATCGTCATATCTAGGTTCATAAAGACGATCAAACCTTTCAAGCATCAACCTTCGTCCCTAGGAATGGACCCTCACCATTTAATTATCAAGTGGATGGTTTAAGGGGGTAAATGCTTAATGTTGTTATTCTTAATTATGTTACGAATTACGTTACGATAATCATTTATGAATTTAAGAACATTAGCTATACAAATCTTACATAGAACATAACTAGGTGGAATAAGAATACAAACCTCACTAGTAAGTTATAATTAGAATTCAATTCAGTTTTAGCTCCTAAATTATTATTGTGAGTAATTAAATTAATGAACTCCTTTCTCCCTTATAAATAGAATTTTTAAGACATTATAATAACATACTACTTAAATCCGTTAGATCCTTGGAACACATGTTCTTTTGGATCAATCCTTTCACCATCACTTTATTTGTGAAGTCACTTCTCCAAAGTCGCTAAGTCATCATTCCGGACTATTTCAACCCATGTTGGAATTAATTCTAATATATGAAATCGTCATCTTTAGGTTCTTAAAGACGATCAAACCTTTCAACTACAACCTTCGTCCCTAGGGATGGACGCTCACCATTTCTTTATCTAGTGGATGGTTTAAGGGGGTAAATTCTTAATGTTATTGTTTTAAATTATGTTACTAATTACGTTACGATAATCATTTATGAATTTAAGAACATAAGCTATACAAATCTTACATAGAACATTACTAGGTGGAATAAGAATACGAACCTCACTAGTAAGTTATAAGTAGAATTCAATTAAGTATTAACTATGAATTTTTATTGTGAGTAATTAAATTATTGAACTTTTCTCTTCCTTATAACTAGAATTTTTAAGATATTATAATAACATACTTCTTAAATCCGTTAGATCCTTGGGACACAAGTTCTTTTGGATCAATCCTTTAAGCCACATCACTTTATTTGTGAAGTCATTCCTCGAAACTCGCTAAGTCATCATTCCATATTATTTCAACCCATGTTGGAATCAATTCTAATATGTGAAATCGTCATATCTAGGTTCATAAAGACGATCAAACCTTTCGGCATCAACCTTCGTCCCTAGGAATGGACCCTCACCATTTAATTATCAAGTGGATGGTTTAAGGGGGTAAATGCTTAATGTTGTTATTCTTAATTATGTTACGAATTACGTTACGATAATCATTTATGAATTTAAGAACATTAGCTATACAAATCTTACATAGAACATAACTAGGTGGAATAAGAATACAAACCTCACTAGTAAGTTATAATTAGAATTCAATTCGAGTTTTAGCTCCTAAATTATTATTGTGAGTAATTAAATTAATGAACTCCTTTCTCCCTTATAAATAGAAGTTTTAAGACATTATAATAACATACTACTTAAATCCGTTAGATCCTTGGAACACATGTTCTTTTGGATCAATCCTTTCAACCATCACTTTATTTGTGAAGTCACTTCTCCAAAGTCGCTAAGTCATCATTCCAGACTATTTCAACCCATGTTGGAATTAATTCTAATATATGAAATCGTCATCTTTAGGTTCTTAAAGACGATCAAACCTTTCAGCTACAACCTTCGTCCCTAGGGATGGACGCTCACCATTTCTTTATCTAGTGGATGGTTTAAGGGGGTAAATTCGTAATGTTATTGTTTTAAATTATGTTACTAATTACGTTACGATAATCATTTATGAATTTAAGAACATAAGCTATACAAATCTTACATAGAACATTACTAGGTGGAATAAGAATACGAACCTCACTAGTAAGTTATAAGTAGAATTCAATTAAGTATTAACTATGAATTTTTATTGTGAGTAATTAAATTATTGAACTTTTCTCTTCCTTATAACTAGAATTTTTAAGATATTATAATAACATACTTCTTAAATCCGTTAGATCCTTGGGACACAAGTTCTTTTGGATCAATCCTTTAAGCCACATCACTTTATTTGTGAAGTCATTCCTCGAAACTCGCTAAGTCATCATTCCATATTATTTCAACCCATGTTGGAATCAATTCTAATATGTGAAATCGTCATATCTAGGTTCATAAAGACGATCAAACCTTTCACAGCATCAACCTTCGTCCCTAGGAATGGACCCTCACCATTTAATTATCAAGTGGATGGTTTAAGGGGGTAAATGCTTAATGTTATTATTCTTAATTATGTTACGAATTACGTTACGATAATCATTTATGAATTTAAGAACATTAGCTATACAAATCTTACATAGAACATAACTAGGTGGAATAAGAATACAAACCTCACTAGTAAGTTATAATTAGAATTCAATTCAGTTTTAGCTCCTAAATTATTATTGTGAGTAATTAAATTAATGAACTCCTTTCTCCATTATAAATAGAATTTTTAAGACATTATAATAACATACTACTTAAATCCGTTAGATCCTTGGAACACATGTTCTTTTGGATCAATCCTTTCATCACTTTATTTGTGAAGTCACTTCTCCAAAGTCGCTAAGTCATCATTCCGACTATTTCAACCCATGTTGGAATTAATTCTAATATATGAAATCGTCATCTTTAGGTTATTAAAGACGATCAAACCTTTCAGCTACAACCTTCGTCCCTAGGGATGGACGCTCACCATTTCTTTATCTAGTGGATGGTTTAAGGGGGTAAATTCTTAATGTTATTGTTTTAAATTATGTTACTAATTACGTTACGATAATCATTTATGAATTTAAGAACATAAGCTATACAAATCTTACATAGAACATTACTAGGTGGAATAAGAATACGAACCTCACTAGTAAGTTATAAGTAGAATTCAATTAAGTATTAACTATGAATTTTTATTGTGAGTAATTAAATTATTGAACTTTTCTCTTCCTTATAACTAGAATTTTTAAGATATTATAATAACATACTTCTTAAATCCGTTAGATCCTTGGGACACAAGTTCTTTTGGATCAATCCTTTAAGCCACATCACTTTATTTGTGAAGTCATTCCTCGAAACTCGCTAAGTCATCATTCCATATTATTTCAACCCATGTTGGAATCAATTCTAATATGTGAAATCGTCATATCTAGGTTCATAAAGACGATCAAACCTTTCAAGCATCAACCTTCGTCCCTAGGAATGGACCCTCACCATTTAATTATCAAGTGGATGGTTTAAGGGGGTAAATGCTTAATGTTATTATTCTTAATTATGTTACGAATTACGTTACGATAATCATTTATGAATTTAAGAACATTAGCTATACAAATCTTACATAGAACATAACTAGGTGGAATAAGAATACAAACCTCACTAGTAAGTTATAATTAGAATTCAATTCAGTTTTAGCTCCTAAATTATTATTGTGAGTAATTAAATTAATGAACTCCTTTCTCCCTTATAAATAGAAGTTTTAAGACATTATAATAACATACTACTTAAATCCGTTAGATCCTTGGAACACATGTTCTTTTGGATCAATCCTTTCATCACTTTATTTGTGAAGTCACTTCTCCAAAGTCGCTAAGTCATCATTCCAGACTATTTCAACCCATGTTGGAATTAATTCTAATATATGAAATCATCATCTTTAGGTTCTTAAAGACGATCAAACCTTTCACCTACAACCTTCGTCCCTAGGGATGGACGCTCACCATTTCTTTATCTAGTGGATGGTTTAAGGGGGTAAATTCGTAATGTTATTGTTTTAAATTATGTTACTAATTACGTTACGATAATCATTTATGAATTTAAGAACATAAGCTATACAAATCTTACATAGAACATTACTAGGTGGAATAAGAATACGAACCTCACTAGTAAGTTATAAGTAGAATTCAATTAAGTATTAACTATGAATTTTTATTGTGAGTAATTAAATTATTGAACTTTTCTCTTCCTTATAACTAGAATTTTTAAGATATTATAATAACATACTTCTTAAATCCGTTAGATCCTTGGGACACAAGTTCTTTTGGATCAATCCTTTAAGCCACATCACTTTATTTGTGAAGTCATTCCTCGAAACTCGCTAAGTCATCATTCCATATTATTTCAACCCATGTTGGAATCAATTCTAATATGTGAAATCGTCATATCTAGGTTCATAAAGACGATCAAACCTTTCAAGCATCAACCTTCGTCCCTAGGAATGGACCCTCACCATTTAATTATCAAGTGGATGGTTTAAGGGGGTAAATGCTTAATGTTGTTATTCTTAATTATGTTACGAATTACGTTACGATAATCATTTATGAATTTAAGAACATTAGCTATACAAATCTTACATAGAACATAACTAGGTGGAATAAGAATACAAACCTCACTAGTAAGTTATAATTAGAATTCAATTCAGTTTTAGCTCCTAAATTATTATTGTGAGTAATTAAATTAATGAACTCCTTTCTCCCTTATAAATAGAAGTTTTAAGACATTATAATAACATACTACTTAAATCCGTTAGATCCTTGGAACACATGTTCTTTTGGATCAATCCTTTCAGCCATCACTTTATTTGTGAAGTCACTTCTCCAAAGTCGCTAAGTCATCATTCCAGACTATTTCAACCCATGTTGGAATTAATTCTAATATATGAAATCGTCATCTTTAGGTTCTTAAAGACGATCAAACCTTTCCGCAACAACCTTCGTCCCTAGGGATGGACGCTCACCATTTCTTTATCTAGTGGATGGTTTAAGGGGGTAAATTCGTAATGTTATTGTTTTAAATTATGTTACTAATTACGTTACGATAATCATTTATGAATTTAAGAACATAAGCTATACAAATCTTACATAGAACATTACTAGGTGGAATAAGAATACGAACCTCACTAGTAAGTTATAAGTAGAATTCAATTAAGTATTAACTATGAATTTTTATTGTGAGTAATTAAATTATTGAACTTTTCTCTTCCTTATAACTAGAATTTTTAAGATATTATAATAACATACTTCTTAAATCCGTTAGATCCTTGGGACACAAGTTCTTTTGGATCAATCCTTTAAGCCACATCACTTTATTTGTGAAGTCATTCCTCGAAACTCGCTAAGTCATCATTCCATATTATTTCAACCCATGTTGGAATCAATTCTAATATGTGAAATCGTCATATCTAGGTTCATAAAGACGATCAAACCTTTCAGCATCAACCTTCGTCCCTAGGAATGGACCCTCACCATTTAATTATCAAGTGGATGGTTTAAGGGGGTAAATGCTTAATGTTATTATTCTTAATTATGTTACGAATTACGTTACGATAATCATTTATGAATTTAAGAACATTAGCTATACAAATCTTACATAGAACATAACTAGGTGGAATAAGAATACAAACCTCACTAGTAAGTTATAATTAGAATTCAATTCGGTTTTAGCTCCTAAATTATTATTGTGAGTAATTAAATTAATGAACTCCTTTCTCCCTTATAAATAGAAGTTTTAAGACATTATAATAACATACTACTTAAATCCGTTAGATCCTTGGAACACATGTTCTTTTGGATCAATCCTTTCAGCCATCACTTTATTTGTGAAGTCACTTCTCCAAAGTCGCTAAGTCATCATTCCAGACTATTTCAACCCATGTTGGAATTAATTCTAATATATGAAATCGTCATCTTTAGGTTCTTAAAGACGATCAAACCTTTCAGCTACAACCTTCGTCCCTAGGGATGGACGCTCACCATTTCTTTATCTAGTGGATGGTTTAAGGGGGTAAATTCGTAATGTTATTGTTTTAAATTATGTTACTAATTACGTTACGATAATCATTTATGAATTTAAGAACATAAGCTATACAAATCTTACATAGAACATTACTAGGTGGAATAAGAATACGAACCTCACTAGTAAGTTATAAGTAGAATTCAATTAAGTATTAACTATGAATTTTTATTGTGAGTAATTAAATTATTGAACTTTTCTCTTCCTTATAACTAGAATTTTTAAGATATTATAATAACATACTTCTTAAATCCGTTAGATCCTTGGGACACAAGTTCTTTTGGATCAATCCTTTAAGCCACATCACTTTATTTGTGAAGTCATTCCTCGAAACTCGCTAAGTCATCATTCCATATTATTTCAACCCATGTTGGAATCAATTCTAATATGTGAAATCGTCATATCTAGGTTCATAAAGACGATCAAACCTTTCAGCATCAACCTTCGTCCCTAGGAATGGACCCTCACCATTTAATTATCAAGTGGATGGTTTAAGGGGGTAAATGCTTAATGTTGTTATTCTTAATTATGTTACGAATTACGTTACGATAATCATTTATGAATTTAAGAACATTAGCTATACAAATCTTACATAGAACATAACTAGGTGGAATAAGAATACAAACCTCACTAGTAAGTTATAATTAGAATTCAATTCAGTTTTAGCTCCTAAATTATTATTGTGAGTAATTAAATTAATGAACTCCTTTCTCCCTTATAAATAGAAGTTTTAAGACATTATAATAACATACTACTTAAATCCGTTAGATCCTTGGAACACATGTTCTTTTGGATCAATCCTTTCATCACTTTATTTGTGAAGTCACTTCTCCAAAGTCGCTAAGTCATCATTCCAGACTATTTCAACCCATGTTGGAATTAATTCTAATATATGAAATCGTCATCTTTAGGTTCTTAAAGACGATCAAACCTTTCCGCAACAACCTTCGTCCCTAGGGATGGACGCTCACCATTTCTTTATCTAGTGGATGGTTTAAGGGGGTAAATTCGTAATGTTATTGTTTTAAATTATGTTACTAATTACGTTACGATAATCATTTATGAATTTAAGAACATAAGCTATACAAATCTTACATAGAACATTACTAGGTGGAATAAGAATACGAACCTCACTAGTAAGTTATAAGTAGAATTCAATTAAGTATTAACTATGAATTTTTATTGTGAGTAATTAAATTATTGAACTTTTCTCTTCCTTATAACTAGAATTTTTAAGATATTATAATAACATACTTCTTAAATCCGTTAGATCCTTGGGACACAAGTTCTTTTGGATCAATCCTTTAAGCCACATCACTTTATTTGTGAAGTCATTCCTCGAAACTCGCTAAGTCATCATTCCATATTATTTCAACCCATGTTGGAATCAATTCTAATATGTGAAATCGTCATATCTAGGTTCATAAAGACGATCAAACCTTTCGGCATCAACCTTCGTCCCTAGGAATGGACCCTCACCATTTAATTATCAAGTGGATGGTTTAAGGGGGTAAATGCTTAATGTTGTTATTCTTAATTATGTTACGAATTACGTTACGATAATCATTTATGAATTTAAGAACATTAGCTATACAAATCTTACATAGAACATAACTAGGTGGAATAAGAATACAAACCTCACTAGTAAGTTATAATTAGAATTCAATTAAGTTTTAGCTCCTAAATTATTATTGTGAGTAATTAAATTAATGAACTCCTTTCTCCATTATAAATAGAATTTTTAAGACATTATAATAACATACTACTTAAATCCGTTAGATCCTTGGAACACATGTTCTTTTGGATCAATCCTTTCAGCCATCACTTTATTTGTGAAGTCACTTCTCCAAAGTCGCTAAGTCATCATTCCAGACTATTTCAACCCATGTTGGAATTAATTCTAATATATGAAATCGTCATCTTTAGGTTCTTAAAGACGATCAAACCTTTCCGCAACAACCTTCGTCCCTAGGGATGGACGCTCACCATTTCTTTATCTAGTGGATGGTTTAAGGGGGTAAATTCGTAATGTTATTGTTTTAAATTATGTTACTAATTACGTTACGATAATCATTTATGAATTTAAGAACATAAGCTATACAAATCTTACATAGAACATTACTAGGTGGAATAAGAATACGAACCTCACTAGTAAGTTATAAGTAGAATTCAATTAAGTATTAACTATGAATTTTTATTGTGAGTAATTAAATTATTGAACTTTTCTCTTCCTTATAACTAGAATTTTTAAGATATTATAATAACATACTTCTTAAATCCGTTAGATCCTTGGGACACAAGTTCTTTTGGATCAATCCTTTAAGCCACATCACTTTATTTGTGAAGTCATTCCTCGAAACTCGCTAAGTCATCATTCCATATTATTTCAACCCATGTTGGAATCAATTCTAATATGTGAAATCGTCATATCTAGGTTCATAAAGACGATCAAACCTTTCGGCATCAACCTTCGTCCCTAGGAATGGACCCTCACCATTTAATTATCAAGTGGATGGTTTAAGGGGGTAAATGCTTAATGTTGTTATTCTTAATTATGTTACGAATTACGTTACGATAATCATTTATGAATTTAAGAACATTAGCTATACAAATCTTACATAGAACATAACTAGGTGGAATAAGAATACAAACCTCACTAGTAAGTTATAATTAGAATTCAATTAAGTTTTAGCTCCTAAATTATTATTGTGAGTAATTAAATTAATGAACTCCTTTCTCCCTTATAAATAGAATTTTTAAGACATTATAATAACATACTACTTAAATCCGTTAGATCCTTGGAACACATGTTCTTTTGGATCAATCCTTTCAGCCATCACTTTATTTATGAAGTCACTTCTCCAAAGTCGCTAAGTCATCATTCCAGACTATTTCAACCCATGTTGGAATTAATTCTAATATATGAAATCGTCATCTTTAGGTTCTTAAAGACGATCAAACCTTTCACCTACAACCTTCGTCCCTAGGGATGGACGCTCACCATTTCTTTATCTAGTGGATGGTTTAAGGGGGTAAATTCGTAATGTTATTGTTTTAAATTATGTTACTAATTACGTTACGATAATCATTTATGAATTTAAGAACATAAGCTATACAAATCTTACATAGAACATTACTAGGTGGAATAAGAATACGAACCTCACTAGTAAGTTATAAGTAGAATTCAATTAAGTATTAACTATGAATTTTTATTGTGAGTAATTAAATTATTGAACTTTTCTCTTCCTTATAACTAGAATTTTTAAGATATTATAATAACATACTTCTTAAATCCGTTAGATCCTTGGGACACAAGTTCTTTTGGATCAATCCTTTAAGCCACATCACTTTATTTGTGAAGTCATTCCTCGAAACTCGCTAAGTCATCATTCCATATTATTTCAACCCATGTTGGAATCAATTCTAATATGTGAAATCGTCATATCTAGGTTCATAAAGACGATCAAACCTTTCAGCATCAACCTTCGTCCCTAGGAATGGACCCTCACCATTTAATTATCAAGTGGATGGTTTAAGGGGGTAAATGCTTAATGTTGTTATTCTTAATTATGTTACGAATTACGTTACGATAATCATTTATGAATTTCAGAACATTAGCTATACAAATCTTACATAGAACATAACTAGGTGGAATAAGAATACAAACCTCACTAGTAAGTTATAATTAGAATTCAATTAAATTTTAGCTCCTAAATTATTATTGTGAGTAATTAAATTAATGAACTCCTTTCTCCCTTATAAATAGAATTTTTAAGACATTATAATAACATACTACTTAAATCCGTTAGATCCTTGGAACACATGTTCTTTTGGATCAATCCTTTCAGCCATCACTTTATTTATGAAGTCACTTCTCCAAAGTCGCTAAGTCATCATTCCAGACTATTTCAACCCATGTTGGAATTAATTCTAATATATGAAATCGTCATCTTTACGTTCTTAAAGACGATCAAACCTTTCAGCTACAACCTTCGTCCCTAGGGATGGACGCTCACCATTTCTTTATCTAGTGGATGGTTTAAGGGGGTAAATTCGTAATGTTATTGTTTTAAATTATGTTACTAATTACGTTACGATAATCATTTATGAATTTAAGAACATAAGCTATACAAATCTTACATAGAACATTACTAGGTGGAATAAGAATACGAACCTCACTAGTAAGTTATAAGTAGAATTCAATTAAGTATTAACTATGAATTTTTATTGTGAGTAATTAAATTATTGAACTTTTCTCTTCCTTATAACTAGAATTTTTAAGATATTATAATAACATACTTCTTAAATCCGTTAGATCCTTGGGACACAAGTTCTTTTGGATCAATCCTTTAAGCCACATCACTTTATTTGTGAAGTCATTCCTCGAAACTCGCTAAGTCATCATTCCATATTATTTCAACCCATGTTGGAATCAATTCTAATATGTGAAATCGTCATATCTAGGTTCATAAAGACGATCAAACCTTTCAAAGCATCAACCTTCGTCCCTAGGAATGGACCCTCACCATTTAATTATCAAGTGGATGGTTTAAGGGGGTAAATGCTTAATGTTGTTATTCTTAATTATGTTACGAATTACGTTACGATAATCATTTATGAATTTAAGAACATTAGCTATACAAATCTTACATAGAACATAACTAGGTGGAATAAGAATACAAACCTCACTAGTAAGTTATAATTAGAATTCAATTCAGTTTTAGCTCCTAAATTATTATTGTGAGTAATTAAATTAATGAACTCCTTTCTCCCTTATAAATAGAAGTTTTAAGACATTATAATAACATACTACTTAAATCCGTTAGATCCTTGGAACACATGTTCTTTTGGATCAATCCTTTCAGCCATCACTTTATTTGTGAAGTCACTTCTCCAAAGTCGCTAAGTCATCATTCCAGACTATTTCAACCCATGTTGGAATTAATTCTAATATATGAAATCGTCATCTTTACGTTCTTAAAGACGATCAAACCTTTCAGCTACAACCTTCGTCCCTAGGGATGGACGCTCACCATTTCTTTATCTAGTGGATGGTTTAAGGGGGTAAATTCGTAATGTTATTGTTTTAAATTATGTTACTAATTACGTTACGATAATCATTTATGAATTTAAGAACATAAGCTATACAAATCTTACATAGAACATTACTAGGTGGAATAAGAATACGAACCTCACTAGTAAGTTATAAGTAGAATTCAATTAAGTATTAACTATGAATTTTTATTGTGAGTAATTAAATTATTGAACTTTTCTCTTCCTTATAACTAGAATTTTTAAGATATTATAATAACATACTTCTTAAATCCGTTAGATCCTTGGGACACAAGTTCTTTTGGATCAATCCTTTAAGCCACATCACTTTATTTGTGAAGTCATTCCTCGAAACTCGCTAAGTCATCATTCCATATTATTTCAACCCATGTTGGAATCAATTCTAATATGTGAAATCGTCATATCTAGGTTCATAAAGACGATCAAACCTTTCAAAGCATCAACCTTCGTCCCTAGGAATGGACCCTCACCATTTAATTATCAAGTGGATGGTTTAAGGGGGTAAATGCTTAATGTTGTTATTCTTAATTATGTTACGAATTACGTTACGATAATCATTTATGAATTTCAGAACATTAGCTATACAAATCTTACATAGAACATAACTAGGTGGAATAAGAATACAAACCTCACTAGTAAGTTATAATTAGAATTCAATTAAGTTTTAGCTCCTAAATTATTATTGTGAGTAATTAAATTAATGAACTCCTTTCTCCCTTATAAATAGAAGTTTTAAGACATTATAATAACATACTACTTAAATCCGTTAGATCCTTGGAACACATGTTCTTTTGGATCAATCCTTTCAGCCATCACTTTATTTATGAAGTCACTTCTCCAAAGTCGCTAAGTCATCATTCCAGACTATTTCAACCCATGTTGGAATTAATTCTAATATATGAAATCGTCATCTTTACGTTCTTAAAGACGATCAAACCTTTCAGCTACAACCTTCGTCCCTAGGGATGGACGCTCACCATTTCTTTATCTAGTGGATGGTTTAAGGGGGTAAATTCGTAATGTTATTGTTTTAAATTATGTTACTAATTACGTTACGATAATCATTTATGAATTTAAGAACATAAGCTATACAAATCTTACATAGAACATTACTAGGTGGAATAAGAATACGAACCTCACTAGTAAGTTATAAGTAGAATTCAATTAAGTATTAACTATGAATTTTTATTGTGAGTAATTAAATTATTGAACTTTTCTCTTCCTTATAACTAGAATTTTTAAGATATTATAATAACATACTTCTTAAATCCGTTAGATCCTTGGGACACAAGTTCTTTTGGATCAATCCTTTAAGCCACATCACTTTATTTGTGAAGTCATTCCTCGAAACTCGCTAAGTCATCATTCCATATTATTTCAACCCATGTTGGAATCAATTCTAATATGTGAAATCGTCATATCTAGGTTCATAAAGACGATCAAACCTTTCAAGCATCAACCTTCGTCCCTAGGAATGGACCCTCACCATTTAATTATCAAGTGGATGGTTTAAGGGGGTAAATGCTTAATGTTGTTATTCTTAATTATGTTACGAATTACGTTACGATAATCATTTATGAATTTCAGAACATTAGCTATACAAATCTTACATAGAACATAACTAGGTGGAATAAGAATACAAACCTCACTAGTAAGTTATAATTAGAATTCAATTAAGTTTTAGCTCCTAAATTATTATTGTGAGTAATTAAATTAATGAACTCCTTTCTCCCTTATAAATAGAATTTTTAAGACATTATAATAACATACTACTTAAATCCGTTAGATCCTTGGAACACATGTTCTTTTGGATCAATCCTTTCAGCCATCACTTTATTTATGAAGTCACTTCTCCAAAGTCGCTAAGTCATCATTCCAGACTATTTCAACCCATGTTGGAATTAATTCTAATATATGAAATCGTCATCTTTACGTTCTTAAAGACGATCAAACCTTTCAGCTACAACCTTCGTCCCTAGGGATGGACGCTCACCATTTCTTTATCTAGTGGATGGTTTAAGGGGGTAAATTCGTAATGTTATTGTTTTAAATTATGTTACTAATTACGTTACGATAATCATTTATGAATTTAAGAACATAAGCTATACAAATCTTACATAGAACATTACTAGGTGGAATAAGAATACGAACCTCACTAGTAAGTTATAAGTAGAATTCAATTAAGTATTAACTATGAATTTTTATTGTGAGTAATTAAATTATTGAACTTTTCTCTTCCTTATAACTAGAATTTTTAAGATATTATAATAACATACTTCTTAAATCCGTTAGATCCTTGGGACACAAGTTCTTTTGGATCAATCCTTTAAGCCACATCACTTTATTTGTGAAGTCATTCCTCGAAACTCGCTAAGTCATCATTCCATATTATTTCAACCCATGTTGGAATCAATTCTAATATGTGAAATCGTCATATCTAGGTTCATAAAGACGATCAAACCTTTCAAAGATCAACCTTCGTCCCTAGGAATGGACCCTCACCATTTAATTATCAAGTGGATGGTTTAAGGGGGTAAATGCTTAATGTTGTTATTCTTAATTATGTTACGAATTACGTTACGATAATCATTTATGAATTTCAGAACATTAGCTATACAAATCTTACATAGAACATAACTAGGTGGAATAAGAATACAAACCTCACTAGTAAGTTATAATTAGAATTCAATTAAATTTTAGCTCCTAAATTATTATTGTGAGTAATTAAATTAATGAACTACTTTCTCCCTTATAAATAGAATTTTTAAGACATTATAATAACATACTACTTAAATCCGTTAGATCCTTGGAACACATGTTCTTTTGGATCAATCCTTTCACCATCACTTTATTTATGAAGTCACTTCTCCAAAGTCGCTAAGTCATCATTCCAGACTATTTCAACCCATGTTGGAATTAATTCTAATATATGAAATCGTCATCTTTACGTTCTTAAAGACGATCAAACCTTTCAGCTACAACCTTCGTCCCTAGGGATGGACGCTCACCATTTCTTTATCTAGTGGATGGTTTAAGGGGGTAAATTCGTAATGTTATTGTTTTAAATTATGTTACTAATTACGTTACGATAATCATTTATGAATTTAAGAACATAAGCTATACAAATCTTACATAGAACATTACTAGGTGGAATAAGAATACGAACCTCACTAGTAAGTTATAAGTAGAATTCAATTAAGTATTAACTATGAATTTTTATTGTGAGTAATTAAATTATTGAACTTTTCTCTTCCTTATAACTAGAATTTTTAAGATATTATAATAACATACTTCTTAAATCCGTTAGATCCTTGGGACACAAGCTCTTTTCGATCAATCCTTTAAGCCACATCACTTTATTTGTGAAGTCATTCCTCGAAACTCGCTAAGTCATCATTCCATATTATTTCAACCCATGTTGGAATCAATTCTAATATGTGAAATCGTCATATCTAGGTTCATAAAGACGATCAAACCTTTCAAAGATCAACCTTCGTCCCTAGGAATGGACCCTCACCATTTAATTATCAAGTGGATGGTTTAAGGGGGTAAATGCTTAATGTTGTTATTCTTAATTATGTTACGAATTACGTTACGATAATCATTTATGAATTTTAGAATATTAGCTATACAAATCTTACATAGAACATAACTAGGTGGAATAAGAATACAAACCTCACTAGTAAGTTATAATTAGAATTCAATTAAATTTTAGCTCCTAAATTATTATTGTGAGTAATTAAATTAATGAACTACTTTCTCCCTTATAAATAGAATTTTTAAGACATTATAATAACATACTACTTAAATCCGTTAGATCCTTGGAACAAATGTTCTTTTGGATCAATCCTTTCAGCCATCACTTTATTTATGAAGTCACTTCTCCAAAGTCGCTAAGTCATCATTCCAGACTATTTCAACCCATGTTGGAATTAATTCTAATATATGAAATCGTCATCTTTACGTTCTTAAAGACGATCAAACCTTTCAGCTACAACCTTCGTCCCTAGGGATGGACGCTCACCATTTCTTTATCTAGTGGATGGTTTAAGGGGGTAAATTCGTAATGTTATTGTTTTAAATTATGTTACTAATTACGTTACGATAATCATTTATGAATTTAAGAACATAAGCTATACAAATCTTACATAGAACATTACTAGGTGGAATAAGAATACGAACCTCACTAGTAAGTTATAAGTAGAATTCAATTAAGTATTAACTATGAATTTTTATTGTGAGTAATTAAATTATTGAACTTTTCTCTTCCTTATAACTAGAATTTTTAAGATATTATAATAACATACTTCTTAAATCCGTTAGATCCTTGGGACACAAGTTCTTTTGGATCAATCCTTTAAGCCACATCACTTTATTTGTGAAGTCATTCCTCGAAACTCGCTAAGTCATCATTCCATATTATTTCAACCCATGTTGGAATCAATTCTAATATGTGAAATCGTCATATCTAGGTTCATAAAGACGATCAAACCTTTCAGCATCAACCTTCGTCCCTAGGAATGGACCCTCACCATTTAATTATCAAGTGGATGGTTTAAGGGGGTAAATGCTTAATGTTGTTATTCTTAATTATGTTACGAATTACGTTACGATAATCATTTATGAATTTAAGAACATTAGCTATACAAATCTTACATAGAACATAACTAGGTGGAATAAGAATACAAACCTCACTAGTAAGTTATAATTAGAATTCAATTCAATTTTAGCTCCTAAATTATTATTGTGAGTAATTAAATTAATGAACTCCTTTCTCCCTTATAAATAGAAGTTTTAAGACATTATAATAACATACTACTTAAATCCGTTAGATCCTTGGAACACATGTTCTTTTGGATCAATCCTTTCACCATCACTTTATTTGTGAAGTCACTTCTCCAAAGTCGCTAAGTCATCATTCCGGACTATTTCAACCCATGTTGGAATTAATTCTAATATATGAAATCGTCATCTTTACGTTCTTAAAGACGATCAAACCTTTCAGCTACAACCTTCGTCCCTAGGGATGGACGCTCACCATTTCTTTATCTAGTGGATGGTTTAAGGGGGTAAATTCGTAATGTTATTGTTTTAAATTATGTTACTAATTACGTTACGATAATCATTTATGAATTTAAGAACATAAGCTATACAAATCTTACATAGAACATTACTAGGTGGAATAAGAATACGAACCTCACTAGTAAGTTATAAGTAGAATTCAATTAAGTATTAACTATGAATTTTTATTGTGAGTAATTAAATTATTGAACTTTTCTCTTCCTTATAACTAGAATTTTTAAGATATTATAATAACATACTTCTTAAATCCGTTAGATCCTTGGGACACAAGTTCTTTTGGATCAATCCTTTAAGCCACATCACTTTATTTGTGAAGTCATTCCTCGAAACTCGCTAAGTCATCATTCCATATTATTTCAACCCATGTTGGAATCAATTCTAATATGTGAAATCGTCATATCTAGGTTCATAAAGACGATCAAACCTTTCAAAGATCAACCTTCGTCCCTAGGAATGGACCGTCACCATTTAATTATCAAGTGGATGGTTTAAGGGGGTAAATGCTTAATGTTGTTATTCTTAATTATGTTACGAATTACGTTACGATAATCATTTATGAATTTCAGAACATTAGCTATACAAATCTTACATAGAACATAACTAGGTGGAATAAGAATACAAACCTCACTAGTAAGTTATAATTAGAATTCAATTCAGTTTTAGCTCCTAAATTATTATTGTGAGTAATTAAATTAATGAACTCCTTTCTCCCTTATAAATAGAAGTTTTAAGACATTATAATAACATACTACTTAAATCCGTTAGATCCTTGGAACACATGTTCTTTTGGATCAATCCTTTCATCACTTTATTTGTGAAGTCACTTCTCCAAAGTCGCTAAGTCATCATTCCAGACTATTTCAACCCATGTTGGAATTAATTCTAATATATGAAATCGTCATCTTTAGGTTCTTAAAGACGATCAAACCTTTCAGCTACAACCTTCGTCCCTAGGGATGGACGCTCACCATTTCTTTATCTAGTGGATGGTTTAAGGGGGTAAATTCGTAATGTTATTGTTTTAAATTATGTTACTAATTACGTTACGATAATCATTTATGAATTTAAGAACATAAGCTATACAAATCTTACATAGAACATTACTAGGTGGAATAAGAATACGAACCTCACTAGTAAGTTATAAGTAGAATTCAATTAAGTATTAACTATGAATTTTTATTGTGAGTAATTAAATTATTGAACTTTTCTCTTCCTTATAACTAGAATTTTTAAGATATTATAATAACATACTTCTTAAATCCGTTAGATCCTTGGGACACAAGTTCTTTTGGATCAATCCTTTAAGCCACATCACTTTATTTGTGAAGTCATTCCTCGAAACTCGCTAAGTCATCATTCCATATTATTTCAACCCATGTTGGAATCAATTCTAATATGTGAAATCGTCATATCTAGGTTCATAAAGACGATCAAACCTTTCAAAGATCAACCTTCGTCCCTAGGAATGGACCCTCACCATTTAATTATCAAGTGGATGGTTTAAGGGGGTAAATGCTTAATGTTATTATTCTTAATTATGTTACGAATTACGTTACGATAATCATTTATGAATTTAAGAACATTAGCTATACAAATCTTACATAGAACATAACTAGGTGGAATAAGAATACAAACCTCACTAGTAAGTTATAATTAGAATTCAATTCAGTTTTAGCTCCTAAATTATTATTGTGAGTAATTAAATTAATGAACTCCTTTCTCCCTTATAAATAGAAGTTTTACGACATTATAATAACATACTACTTAAATCCGTTAGATCCTTGGAACACATGTTCTTTTGGATCAATCCTTTCACCATCACTTTATTTGTGAAGTCACTTCTCCAAAGTCGCTAAGTCATCATTCCAGACTATTTCAACCCATGTTGGAATTAATTCTAATATATGAAATCGTCATCTTTAGGTTCTTAAAGACGATCAAACCTTTCAGCTACAACCTTCGTCCCTAGGGATGGACGCTCACCATTTCTTTATCTAGTGGATGGTTTAAGGGGGTAAATTCGTAATGTTATTGTTTTAAATTATGTTACTAATTACGTTACGATAATCATTTATGAATTTAAGAACATAAGCTATACAAATCTTACATAGAACATTACTAGGTGGAATAAGAATACGAACCTCACTAGTAAGTTATAAGTAGAATTCAATTAAGTATTAACTATGAATTTTTATTGTGAGTAATTAAATTATTGAACTTTTCTCTTCCTTATAACTAGAATTTTTAAGATATTATAATAACATACTTCTTAAATCCGTTAGATCCTTGGGACACAAGTTCTTTTGGATCAATCCTTTAAGCCACATCACTTTATTTGTGAAGTCATTCCTCGAAACTCGCTAAGTCATCATTCCATATTATTTCAACCCATGTTGGAATCAATTCTAATATGTGAAATCGTCATATCTAGGTTCATAAAGAAGATCAAACCTTTCACCATCAACCTTCGTCCCTAGGAATGGACCGTCACCATTTAATTATCAAGTGGATGGTTTAAGGGGGTAAATGCTTAATGTTGTTATTCTTAATTATGTTACGAATTACGTTACGATAATCATTTATGAATTTCAGAACATTAGCTATACAAATCTTACATAGAACATAACTAGGTGGAATAAGAATACAAACCTCACTAGTAAGTTATAATTAGAATTCAATTAAGTTTTAGCTCCTAAATTATTATTGTGAGTAATTAAATTAATGAACTCCTTTCTCCCTTATAAATAGAAATTTTAAGACATTATAATAACATACTACTTAAATCCGTTAGATCCTTGGAACACATGTTCTTTTGGATCAATCCTTTCGCCCATCACTTTATTTATGAAGTCACTTCTCCAAAGTCGCAAAGTCATCATTCCAGACTATTTCAACCCATGTTGGAATTAATTCTAATATATGAAATCATCATCTTTAGGTTCTTAAAGACGATCAAACCTTTCACCTACAACCTTCGTCCCTAAGGATGGAAGCTCACCATTTCTTTATCTAGTGGATGGTTTAAGGGGGTAAATTCGTAATGTTATTGTTTTAAATTATGTTACTAATTACGTTACGATAATCATTTATGAATTTAAGAACATAAGCTATACAAATCTTACATAGAACATTACTAGGTGGAATAAGAATACGAACCTCACTAGTAAGTTATAAGTAGAATTCAATTAAGTATTAACTATGAATTTTTATTGTGAGTAATTAAATTATTGAACTTTTCTCTTCCTTATAACTAGAATTTTTAAGATATTATAATAACATACTTCTTAAATCCGTTAGATCCTTGGGACACAAGTTCTTTTGGATCAATCCTTTAAGCCACATCACTTTATTTGTGAAGTCATTCCTCGAAACTCGCTAAGTCATCATTCCATATTATTTCAACCCATGTTGGAATCAATTCTAATATGTGAAATCGTCATATCTAGGTTCATAAAGACGATCAAACCTTTCAAAGATCAACCTTCGTCCCTAGGAATGGACCCTCACCATTTAATTATCAAGTGGATGGTTTAAGGGGGTAAATGCTTAATGTTATTATTCTTAATTATGTTACGAATTACGTTACGATAATCATTTATGAATTTAAGAACATTAGCTATACAAATCTTACATAGAACATAACTAGGTGGAATAAGAATACAAACCTCACTAGTAAGTTATAATTAGAATTCAATTCAGTTTTAGCTCCTAAATTATTATTGTGAGTAATTAAATTAATGAACTCCTTTCTCCCTTATAAATAGAAGTTTTACGACATTATAATAACATACTACTTAAATCCGTTAGATCCTTGGAACACATGTTCTTTTGGATCAATCCTTTCAGCCATCACTTTATTTGTGAAGTCACTTCTCCAAAGTCGCTAAGTCATCATTCCAGACTATTTCAACCCATGTTGGAATTAATTCTAATATATGAAATCGTCATCTTTACGTTCTTAAAGACGATCAAACCTTTCAGCTACAACCTTCGTCCCTAGGGATGGACGCTCACCATTTCTTTATCTAGTGGATGGTTTAAGGGGGTAAATTCGTAATGTTATTGTTTTAAATTATGTTACTAATTACGTTACGATAATCATTTATGAATTTAAGAACATAAGCTATACAAATCTTACATAGAACATTACTAGGTGGAATAAGAATACGAACCTCACTAGTAAGTTATAAGTAGAATTCAATTAAATATTAACTATGAATTTTTATTGTGAGTAATTAAATTATTGAACTTTTCTCTTCCTTATAACTAGAATTTTTAAGATATTATAATAACATACTTCTTAAATCCGTTAGATCCTTGGGACACAAGTTCTTTTGGATCAATCCTTTAAGCCACATCACTTTATTTGTGAAGTCATTCCTCGAAACTCGCTAAGTCATCATTCCATATTATTTCAACCCATGTTGGAATCAATTCTAATATGTGAAATCGTCATATCTAGGTTCATAAAGACGATCAAACCTTTCAAAGATCAACCTTCGTCCCTAGGAATGGACCCTCACCATTTAATTATCAAGTGGATGGTTTAAGGGGGTAAATGCTTAATGTTATTATTCTTAATTATGTTACAAATTACGTTACGATAATCATTTATGAATTTAATAACATTAGCTATACAAATCTTACATAGAACATAACTAGGTGGAATAAGAATACAAACCTCACTAGTAAGTTATAATTATAATTCAATTCAGTTTTAGCTCCTAAATTATTATTGTGAGTAATTAAATTAATGAACTCCTTTCTCCCTTATAAATAGAAGTTTTACGACATTATAATAACATACTACTTAAATCCGTTAGATCCTTGGAACACATGTTCTTTTGGATCAATCCTTTCAGCCATCACTTTATTTGTGAAGTCACTTCTCCAAAGTCGCTAAGTCATCATTCCAGACTATTTCAACCCATGTTGGAATTAATTCTAATATATGAAATCGTCATCTTTAGGTTCTTAAAGACGATCAAACCATTCAGCTATAACCTTCGTCCCTAGGGATGGACGCTCACCATTTCTTTATCTAGTGGATGGTTTAAGGGGGTAAATTCGTAATGTTATTGTTTAAAATTATGTTACGAATTACGTTACGATAATCATATATGAATTTATGAACATTAGCTATACAAATATTACATAGAACATAACTAGGTGGAATAAGAATACGAACCTCACTAGTAAGTTATAAGTAGAATTCAATTAAGTATTAACTATGAATTTTTATTGTGAGTAATTAAATTATTGAACTTTTCTCTTCCTTATAACTAGATTTTTTAAGATATTATAATAACATACTTCTTAAATCCGTTAGATCCTTGGGACACAAGTTCTTTTGGATCAATCCTTTAAGGCACATCACTTTATTTGTGAAGTCATTCCTCGAAACTCGCTAAGTCATCATTCCATATTATTTCAACCCATGTTGGAATCAATTCTAATATGTGATATCGTCATATCTAGGTTCATAAAGACGATCAAACCTTTCAAAGATCAACCTTCGTCCCTAGGAATGGACCCTCACCATTTAATTATGAAGTGGATGGTTTAAGGGGGTAAATGCTTAATGTTATTATTCTTAATTATGTTACGAATTACGTTACGATAATCATTTATGAATTTAAGAACATTAGCTATACAAATCTTACATAGAACATAACTAGGTGGAATAAGAATACAAACCTCACTAGTAAGTTATAATTAGAATTCAATTCAGTTTTAGCTCCTAAATTATTATTGTGAGTAATTAAATTAATGAACTCCTTTCTCCCTTATATATAGAAGTTTTACGACATTATAATAACATACTAGTTAAATCTGTTAGATCCTTGGAACACATGTTCTTTTGGATCAATCCTTTCAGCCATCACTTTATTTGTGAAGTCACTTCTCCAAAGTCGCTAAGTCATCATTCCAGACTATTTCAACCCATGTTGGAATTAATTCTAATATATGAAATCATCATCTTTACGTTCTTAAAGACGATCAAACCTTTCAGCTACAACCTTCGTCCCTAGGGATGGACGCTCACCATTTCTTTATCTAGTGGATGGTTTAAGGGGGTAAATTCGTAATGTTATTGTTTTAAATTATGTTACTAATTACGTTACGATAATCATTTATGAATTTAAGAACATAAGCTATACAAATCTTACATAGAACATTACTAGGTGGAATAAGAATACGAACCTCACTCGTAAGTTATAAGTAGAATTCAATTAAATATTAACTATGAATTTTTATTGTGAGTAATTAAATTATTGAACTTTTCTCTTCCTTATAACTAGAATTTTTAAGATATTATAATAACATACTTCTTAAATCCGTTAGATCCTTGGGACACAAGTTCTTTTGGATCAATCCTTTAAGCCACATCACTTTATTTGTGAAGTCATTCCTCGAAACTCGCTAAGTCATCATTCCATATTATTTCAACCCATGTTGGAATCAATTCTAATATGTGAAATCGTCATATCTAGGTTCATAAAGACGATCAAACCTTTCAGCATCAACCTTCGTCCCTAGGAATGGACCCTCACCATTTAATTATCAAGTGGATGGTTTAAGGGGGTAAATGCTTAATGTTATTATTCTTAATTATGTTACAAATTACGTTACGATAATCATTTATGAATTTAATAACATTAGCTATACAAATCTTACATAGAACATAACTAGGTGGAATAAGAATACAAACCTCACTAGTAAGTTATAATTAGAATTCAATTCAGTTTTAGCTCCTAAATTATTATTGTGAGTAATTAAATTAATGAACTCCTTTCTCCCTTATAAATAGAAGTTTTACGACATTATAATAACATACTACTTAAATCCGTTAGATCCTTGGAACACATGTTCTTTTGGATCAATCCTTTCACCATCACTTTATTTGTGAAGTCACTTCTCCAAAGTCGCTAAGTCATCATTCCGGACTATTTCAACCCATGTTGGAATTAATTCTAATATATGAAATCGTCATCTTTACGTTTTTAAAGATGATCAAACCTTTCAGCTACAACCTTCGTCCCTAGGGATGGACGCTCACCATTTCTTTATCTAGTGGATGGTTTAAGGGGGTAAATTCGTAATGTTATTGTTTTAAATTATGTTACGAATTACGTTACGATAATCATATATGAATTTATGAACATTAGCTATACAAATATTACATAGAACATAACTAGGTGGATTAAGAATACGAACCTCACTAGTAAGTTATAAGTAGAATTCAATTAATTATTAACTATGAATTTTTATTGTGAGTAATTAAATTATTGAACTTTTCTCTTCCTTATAACTAGAATTTTTAAGATATTATAATAACATACTTCTTAAATCCGTTAGATCCTTGGGACACAAGTTCTTTTGGATCAATCCTTTAAGCCACATCACTTTATTTGTGAAGTCATTCCTCGAAACTCGCTAAGTCATTATTCCAGATTATTTCAACCCATGTTGGAATCAATTCTAATATGTGAAATCGTCATATCTAGGTTCATAAAGACGATCAAACCTTTCAGCATCAACCTTCGTCCCTAGGAATGGACCCTCACCATTTAATTATCAAGTGGATGGTTTAAGGGGGTAAATGCTTAATGTTATTATTCTTAATTATGTTACGAATTACGTTACGATAATCATTTATGAATTTAAGAACATTAGCTATACAAATCTTACATTGAACATAACTAGGTGGAATAAGAATACAAACCTCACTAGTAAGTTATAATTAGAATTCAATTCAGTTTTAGCTCCTAAATTATTATTGTGAGTGATTAAATTAATGAACTCCTTTCTCCCTTATAAATAGAAGTTTTACGACATTATAATAACATACTACTTAAATCCGTTAGATCCTTGGAACACATGTTCTTTTGGATCAATCCTTTCAGCCATCACTTTATTTGTGAAGTCACTTCTCCAAAGTCGCTAAGTCATCATTCCAGACTATTTCAACCCATGTTGGAATTAATTCTAATATATGAAATCGTCATCTTTACGTTCTTAAAGACGATCAAACCATTCAGCTACAACCTTCGTCCCTAGGGATGGACGCTCACCATTTCTTTATCTAGTGGATGGTTTAAGGGGTAAATTCGTAATGTTATTGTGTTAAATTATGTTACTAATTACGTTACGATAATCATTTATGAATTTAAGAACATAAGCTATACAAATCTTACATAGAACATTACTAGGTGGAATAAGAATACGAACCTCACTAGTAAGTTATAAGTAGAATTCAATTAAATATTAACTATGAATTTTTATTGTCGAGTAATTAAATTATTGAACTTTTCTCTTCCTTATAACTAGAATTTTTAAGATATTATAATAACATACTTCTTAAATCCGTTAGATCCTTGGGACACAAGTTCTTTTGGATCAATCCTTTAAGCCACATCACTTTATTTGTGAAGTCATTCCTCGAAACTCGCTAAGTCATTATTCCAGATTATTTCAACCCATGTTGGAATCAATTCTAATATGTGAAATCGTCATATCTAGGTTCATAAAGACGATCAAACCTTTCAGCATCAACCTTCGTCCCTAGGAATGGACCGTCACCATTTAATTATCAAGTGGATGGTTTAAGGGGGTAAATGCTTAATGTTGTTATTCTTAATTATGTTACGAATTACGTTACGATAATTATTTATGAATTTCAGAACATTAGCTATACAAATCTTACATAGAACATAATAACTAGGTGGAATAAGAATACAAACCTCACTAGTAAGTTATAATTAGAATTCAATTCAGTTTTAGCTCCTAAATTATTATTGTGAGTAATTAAATTAATGAACTCCTTTCTCCCTTATAAATAGAATTTTTAAGACATTATAATAACATACTACTTAAATCCGTTAGATCCTTGGAACACATGTTCTTTTGGATCAATCCTTTCAGCCATCACTTTATTTATGAAGTCACTTCTCCAAAGTCGCTAAGTCATCATTCCAGACTATTTCAACCCATGTTGGAATTACTTCTAATATATGAAATCGTCATATTTAGGTTCTTAAAGACGATCAAACCTTTCACCTACAACCTTCGTCCCTAGGGATGGTCGCTCACCGTTTCTTTATCTAGTGGATGTTTTAAGTGGGTAAATTCTTAATGTTATAGTTTTCAATTCTGTGATGAATTACGTTACGATAATCATTTATTAATTTAAGAATATTAGCTATACAAATCTTACATAGAACATAACTAGGTGGAATAAGAATACAAACCTCACTAGTAACTTATAATTAGAATTCAATTCAGTTTTAGCTCCTGAATTTTTATTGTGAGTTATTCAATTAATGAATTCCTTTCTCCCGTATAATTAGAATTGTTAAGATATTATAATAACATATTTCTTAAATACGATAGATATGTTTTAAATTATGTTATGAATTACGTTACGATAATCATTTATTAATTTAAGAACATTAGCTATACAAATCTTACATAGAACATAACTAGGTGGAATAAGAATACGAATCTCACTAGTAACTTATAATTAGAATTCAATTCAGTTTTAGCTCCTGAATTTTTATTCTGAGTAATTAAATTAATGAACTCATTTCTCCCTTATAGCTAGAATTTGTAAGACATTATAATAACATATTTCTTAAATACGTTAGATCCTTGCTACACATGTTCTTTTGGATCAATCCTTTCACCCATCACTTTATTTCTGAAGTCACTCCTCCAAAGTCGCTAAGTCATCATTCCAAACTATTTCAACCCATGTTGGAATTAGTTCTAATATATGAAATCGTCATATTTAGGTTCTTAAAGACGATCAAACCTTACAGCTACAACCTTAGTCCCTAGAGATGGACGCTCACCATTTCATTATCTAGTGGATGGTTTAACGGGGTCAATTCTTAATGTTATTGTTTTAATTTATGTTACGAATTATGTTATGATAATCATATATGAATTTAAGAACATTAGCTATACAAATATTACATAGAACATAACTAGGTGGAATAAGAATACAAACCTCACTAATAAGTTATAATTAGAATTCAATTAAGTTTTAGCTCCTGAATATTTATTGTGAGTAATTAAATTAATGAACTCCTTTCTCCCTTATAGCTAGAATTTGTAAGACATTATAATAACATATTTCTTAAATACGTTAGATCCTTGGGACATATGTTCTTTTGGATCAATCCTTTCACCCATTACTTTATTTGTGAAGTCACTCCTCCAAAGTCGCTAAGTCATCATTCCATACTATTTCAACGCATGTTGGAATTAAATCTAATATATGAAATCGTCATCTTTAGGTTCTTAAAGACGATCAAACCTTTCAGCTACAACCTTCGTCCCTAGGGATGGACGCTCACCATTTCTTTATCTAGTGGATGGTTTAAGGGGGTAAATTCTTAATGTTATTGTTTTAAATTATGTTACGAATTATGTTACGATAATCATATATGAATTTAAGAACATTAGGTATACAAATATTACATAGAACATAACTAGGTTGAATAAGAATACGAATCTCACTAGTAAGTTATAATTAGAATTCAATTCAGTTTTAGCTCCTGAATTTTTATTATCAGTAATTAAATTAATGAACTCCTTTCTCCCTTATAAGTAGAATATTTAAGATATTATAATAACATACTTCTTAAATCTGTTAGATCCTTGGAACACATGTTCTTTTGGATCAAACCTTTAAACCACATCACTTTATTTGTGAAGTCATTCCTCAAAAGTCGTTAAGTCATCATTCCAGATTATTTAAACCCATGTTGGAATTAATTCTAATATGTGAAATCGTCATCTCTAGGTTCTTAAAGACGATCAAACCTTTCAGCATCAACCTTCGTCCCTAGGAATGGACCCTCACAATTTATTTATCAAGTGGATGGTTTTAGGGGGTAAATGCTTAATCTTGTCATTTTAAATTATGTTACGAATTACATTACGATAATTATTTATGAATTTAAGAAAATTTGCTATACAAATCTTACATAGAACATAACTAGGTGGAATAAGAATACAAACCTCACTAGTAAGTTATAATTAGAATTCAATTCAGTTTTAGCTCCTGAATTTTCATTGTGAGTAATTAAATAAATGAACTCCTTTCTCCCTTATAACTAGAATTTGTAAGACATTATAGTAACATATTTCTAAAATACGTTAGATCGTTGGAACATATGTTCTTTTGGATCAATCCTTTCACCCATCACTTTATTTGTGAAGTCACTCTTCCAAAGATGCTAAGTTATCATTCCAGACTATTTCAACACATGTTGGAATTAAATCTAATATATGAAATCGTCATCTTTAGGTTCTTAAAGACGATCAAACCTTACAGCTACAACCTTAGTCCCTAGGGATGGACGCTCACCATTTCTTTATCTAGAGGATGGTTTAAAGGGGTGAATTCTTAATGTTATTGTTTTAAATTATGTTACGAATTACGTTACGATAATCATATATGAATTTAAGAAAATTAGCTATACAAATATTACATAGAACATAACTAGGTGGAATAAGAATACAAATCTCACTTGTAAGTTATAATTAGAATTCAATTCAGTTTTAGCTCCTGAATTTTTATTATTAATAATTAAATTAATGAACTCCTTTCTCCCTTATAGCTAGAATTTGTAAGACATTATAATAACATATTTCTTAAATACGTTAGATCCTTGGAACACATGTTCTTTTGGATCAATCCTTTCACCCATCACTTTATTTGTGAAGTCACTCCTCCAAAGTCGCTAAGTCATCATTCTAAACTATTTCAAGCCATATTGGAATTAATTCTAATATATGATATCGTCATATTTTGGTTCTTAAAGACGATCAAACCTTTTAGCTACAACATTCGTCCCTAGGGATGGACACTTACCATTTCTTTATCTAGTGGATCGTTTAAGGGGGTAAATTCTTAATGTTATTGCTTCAAATTATGTTATGAATTACGTTATGATAATCATTTATTAATTTACGAAAATTAGCTATACAAATCTTACATAGAACATAACTAGGTGGAATAAGAATACGAATCTCACTAGTAAGTTATAATTAGAATTCAATTCAGTTTTAGCTCCTGAATTTTTATTGTGAGTAATTAAATTAATGAACTTCTTTCTCCCTTATAACTAGAATTTGTAAGACATTATAATAACATATTTCTTAAATACGTTAGATCCTTGGAACATATGTTCTTTTGGATCAATCGTTTCACCCATTGCTTTATTTGTGAAGTCACTCCTCCAAAGTCGCTAAGTCATCATTCCAGACTATTTCAACCTATGTTGGAATTAATTCTAATACATGAAATCGTCATCTTTAGGTTCTTAAAGACGATCAAACCTTTCGACTACGACCTTCGTCCCTATGGATGGACGCTCACCATTTCTTTATCTAGTGGATGTTTTAAGGGGGTAAATTCTTAATGTTATTGTTTTAAATTATGTTATGAATTACGTTACGATAATCATATATGAATTTAAGAAAATTAGCTATACAAATATTACATAGAATATAACTAGGTGGAATAAGAATACAAATCTCACTAGTAAGTTATAATTAGAATTCAATTCAGTTTTAGCTCCTGAATTTTTATTATTAGTAATTAAATTAATGAACTCCTTTCTCCCTTATAACTAGAATTTGTAAGACATTATAATAACATATTTCTTAAATACGTTAGATCCTTGGAACACATGTTCTTTTGGATCAATCCTTTCACCCATCACTTTATTTGTGAAGTCACTCCTCCAAAGTCGCTAAGTCATCATTCTAAACTATTTCAATCCATATTGGAATTAATTCTAATATATGATATCGTCATATTTTGGTTCTTAAAGACGATCAAACCTTTTAGCTACAACATTCGTCCCTAGGGATGGACACTTACCATTTCTTTATCTAGTGGATCGTTTAAGGGGGTAAATTCTTAATGTTATTGTTTTAAATTATGTTACGAATTATGTTACGATAATCATATATGAATTTAAGAACATTAGGTATACAAATATTACATAGAACATAACTAGGTTGAATAAGAATACGAATCTCACTAGTAAGTTATAATTAGAATTCAATTCGAGTTTAGCTCCTGAATTTTTATTATCAGTAATTAAATTAATGAACTCCTTTCTCCCTTATAAGTAGAATATTTAAGATATTATAATAACATACTTCTTAAATCCGTTAGATCCTTGGAACACATGTTCTTTTGGATCAAACCTTTAAACCACATCACTTTATTTGTGAAGTCATTCCTGAAAAGTCGCTAAGTCATCATTCCAGATTATTTAAACCCATGTTGGAATTAATTCTAATATGTGAAATCATCATCTCTAGGTTCTTAAAGACGATCAAACCTTTCAGTATCAACCTTCGTCCCTAGGAATGGACCCTCACAATTTATTTATCAAGTGGATGGTTTTAGGGGGTAAATGCTTAATCTTGTCATTTTAAATTATGTTACGAATTACATTACGATAATCATTTATGAATTTAAGAAAATTTGCTATACAAATCTTACATAGAACATAACTAGGTGGAATAAGAATACAAACCTCACTAGTAAGTTATAATTAGAATTAAATTAAGTTTTAGCTCCTGAATATTTATTGTGAGTAATTAAATTAATGAACTCCTTTCTCCCTTATAGCTAGAATTTGTAAGACATTATCATAACATATTTCTTAAATAAGTTAGATCCTTGGGACATATGTTCTTTTGGATCAATCCTTTCACCCATTACTTTATTTGTGAAGTCACTCCTCCAAAGTCGCTAAGTCATCATTACATACTATTTCAACGCATGTTGGAATTAAATCTAATATATGAAATCGTCATCTTTAGGTTCTTAAAGACGATCAAACCTTTCAGCTACAACCTTCGTCCCTAGGGATGGACGCTCACCATTTCTTTATCTAGTGGATGGTTTAAGGGGGTAAATTCTTAATGTTATTGTTTTAAATTATGTTACGAATTATGTTACGATAATCATATATGAATTTAAGAACATTAGGTATACAAATATTACATAGAACATAACTAGGTTGAATAAGAATACGAATCTCACTAGTAAGTTATAATTAGAATTCAATTCGTTTTAGCTCCCGAATTTTTATTATCGGTAATTAAATTAATGAACTCCTTTCTCCCTTATAAGTAGAATATTTAAGATATTATAATAACATACTTCTTAAATACGTTAGATCCTTGGAACACATGTTCTTTTGGATCAAACCTTTAAACCACATCACTTTATTTGTGAAGTCATTCCTCAAAAGTCGTTAAGTCATCATTCCAGATTATTTAAACCCATGTTGGAATTAATTCTAATATGTGAAATCGTCATCTCTAGGTTCTTAAAGACGATCAAACCTTTCAGCATCAACCTTCGTCCCTAGGAATGGACCCTCACAATTTATTTATCAAGTGGATGGTTTTAGGGGGTAAATGCTTAATCTTGTCATTTTAAATTATGTTACGAATTACATTACGATAATTATTTATGAATTTAAGAAAATTTGCTATACAAATCTTACATAGAACATAACTAGGTGGAATAAGAATACAAACCTCACTAGTAAGTTATAATTAGAATTCAATTCGGTTTTAGCTCTCGAATTTTCATTGTGAGTAATTAAATAAATGAACTCCTTTCTCCCTTATAACTAGAATTTGTAAGACATTATAGTAACATATTTCTAAAATACGTTAGATCGTTGGAACATATGTTCTTTTGGATCAATCCTTTCACCCATCACTTTATTTGTGAAGTCACTCTTCCAAAGATGCTAAGTTATCATTCCAGACTATTTCAACACATGTTGGAATTAAATCTAATATATGAAATCGTCATCTTTAGGTTCTTAAAGACGATCAAACCTTACAGCTACAACCTTAGTCCCTAGGGATGGACGCTCACCATTTCTTTATCTAGAGGATGGTTTAAAGGGGTGAATTCTTAATGTTATTGTTTTAAATTATGTTACGAATTACGTTACGATAATCATATATGAATTTAAGAAAATTAGCTATACAAATATTACATAGAACATAACTAGGTGGAATAAGAATACAAATCTCACTTGTAAGTTATAATTAGAATTCAATTCGCCTTTTAGCTCCCGAATTTTTATTATTAATAATTAAATTAATGAACTCCTTTCTCCCTTATAGCTAGAATTTGTAAGACATTATAATAACATATTTCTTAAATACGTTAGATCCTTGGAACACATGTTCTTTTGGATCAATCCTTTCACCCATCACTTTATTTGTGAAGTCACTCCTCCAAAGTCGCTAAGTCATCATTCTAAACTATTTCAAGCCATATTGGAATTAATTCTAATATATGATATCGTCATATTTTGGTTCTTAAAGACGATCAAACCTTTTAGCTACAACATTCGTCCCTAGGGATGGACACTTACCATTTCTTTATCTAGTGGATCGTTTAAGGGGGTAAATTCTTAATGTTATTGCTTCAAATTATGTTATGAATTACGTTATGATAATCATTTATTAATTTACGAAAATTAGCTATACAAATCTTACATAGAACATAACTAGGTGGAATAAGAATACGAATCTCACTAGTAAGTTATAATTAGAATTCAATTCAGTTTTAGCTCCTGAATTTTTATTGTGAGTAATTAAATTAATGAACTTCTTTCTCCCTTATAACTAGAATTTGTAAGACATTATAATAACATATTTCTTAAATACGTTAGATCCTTGGAACATATGTTCTTTTGGATCAATCGTTTCACCCATTGCTTTATTTGTGAAGTCACTCCTCCAAAGTCGCTAAGTCATCATTCCAGACTATTTCAACCTATGTTGGAATTAATTCTAATACATGAAATCGTCATCTTTAGGTTCTTAAAGACGATCAAACCTTTCGCTACGACCTTCGTCCCTATGGATGGACGCTCACCATTTCTTTATCTAGTGGATGTTTTAAGGGGGTAAATTCTTAATGTTATTGTTTTAAATTATGTTATGAATTACGTTACGATAATCATATATGAATTTAAGAAAATTAGCTATACAAATATTACATAGAATATAACTAGGTGGAATAAGAATACAAATCTCACTAGTAAGTTATAATTAGAATTCAATTCAGCTTTTAGCTCCCCGAATTTTTATTATTAGTAATTAAATTAATGAACTCCTTTCTCCCTTATAACTAGAATTTGTAAGACATTATAATAACATATTTCTTAAATACGTTAGATCCTTGGAACACATGTTCTTTTGGATCAATCCTTTCACCCATCACTTTATTTGTGAAGTCACTCCTCCAAAGTCGCTAAGTCATCATTCTAAACTATTTCAATCCATATTGGAATTAATTCTAATATATGATATCGTCATATTTTGGTTCTTAAAGACGATCAAACCTTTTAGCTACAACATTCGTCCCTAGGGATGGACACTTACCATTTCTTTATCTAGTGGATCGTTTAAGGGGGTAAATTCTTAATGTTATTGCTTCAAATTATGTTATGAATTACGTTACGATAATCATTTATTAATAGCTATACAAATCTTACATAGAACATAACTAGGTGGAATAAGAATACGAATCTCACTAGTAAGTTATAATTAGAATTCAATTCGGTTTTAGCTCCCGAATTTTTATTGTGAGTAATTAAATTAATGAACTTCTTCCTCCCTTATAACTAGAATTTGTAAGCCATTATAATAACATATTTCTTAAATACGTTAGATCCTTGGAACATATGTTCTTTTGGATCAATCGTTTCACCCATTGCTTTATTTGTGAAGTCACTCCTCCAAAGTCGCTAAGTCATCATTCCGGACTATTTCAACCTATGTTGGAATTAATTCTAATACATGAAATCGTCATCTTTAGGTTCTTAAAGACGATCAAACCTTTCGCCTACGACCTTCGTCCCTATGGATGGACGCTCACCATTTCTTTATCTAGTGGATGTTTTAGGGGGTAAATTCTTAATGTTATTGTTTTAAATTATGTTATGAATTATGTTACGATAATCATATATGAATTTAAGAACATTAGCTATACAAATCTTACATAGAACATTACTTGGTGGAATGAGAATACGAACCTCACTAGTAATTTATAATTAGAATTCAATTAAATTTTAGCTCCTGAATTTTTATTGTGAGTAATTAAATTAATGAACTCCTTTCTCCCTTATAACTAGAATTTATAAGACATTATAATAACATACTACTTAGATCCGTTAGATCGTTGGAACACATGTTCTTTTGAATCCATCCTTTCAGCCATCACTTTATTTTTGAAGTCACTGCTCCAAAGTCATTAAGTCATCGTTGCAGATTATTTCAACCCATGTTGTAATTAATTCTAATATATGAAATCGTCATCTCTAAGTTCTTAAAGACGATCAAACCTTTCAGCTTCAACCTTCGTCCCTAGGGCTGGACCCTCACCATTTCTTTATCAAGTGTATGGTTTAAGGGGGTAAATGCTTGATGTTATTATTATAGACTATCCTAGGAATTACATTACGATAATCATTTATGTATTTAAGAATATTAGCTATAAAAATCTTACATAGAACATTACTAGTTGGAATAAGAATACGAACCTCACTAGTAAGTTATAATTAGAATTCAATAAAGTTTTAGCTCCTGATGTTTTATTGTGAGTAATTAAATTAATGAACTCCTTTCTCCCTTCTAACTAGAATTTTTAAGACATTATAATAACATACTACTTAAATATGTTACATTCTTGGAACACATACTCTTTTGGATCAATCCTTTCAGTCGCTAAGTCATCATGCCATACTATTTCAACCCATGTTGCAATAAATTCTAATATATTAAATCCTCATCTTTAGGTTCTTAAAGACGATCATGCCTTTCAGCTTCAACCTTCGTCCCCAGGGTTGGACCCTCTCCATTTCTTTATCATGTGGATGGTTTAAGGGGGTAAATTCTTAATGTTATAGTTTTAAATTATGTTACGAATAACGTTACGATAATCATTTATGAATTTAAGAATATTAGCTATACAAATCTTACATAGAACATTACTAGGTGGAATAAGAATGCGAACCTCACTAGTATGTTATAATTAGAATTCAATAAAGTTTTAGCTCCTGAATTTTTCTTGTTAGTAATTAAATTAATGAACTCCTTTCTCCCTTATAACTAGAATTTTTAAGACATTATAATAACATATTGCTTAAATCTGTTAGATCGTTGGAACACATGTTCTTTTGGATCCATCCTTTCAGCCATCACTTTATTTTTGAAGTCACTGCTCCAAAGTCGTAAAATCATCATTCCATTATTTCAACCCATGTTGGAATAAATTCTAATATATGAAATCGTCATCTCTAAGTTCTTAAAGACGATCAAACCTTTCAGCTTCAACCTTCATCCCTAGGGCTGGACCCTCACCATTTCTTTATCAAGTGGATGGTTTAAAGGGGTAAATTCTTAATGTTATTGTTTTAAATTATGTTATGAATTCCGTTACGATAATCATTTATAAATTAAAGAACATTAGCTATACAAATCTCACATAGAACATTACTTGGTGGAATAAGAATACGAACCTCACTAGTAATTTATAATTAGAATTCAATTAAATTTTAACTCCTGAATTTTTATTGTGAGTAATTAAATTAATGAACTCCTTTCTCCCTTATAAGTAGAATTTATAAGACATTATAATAACATACTACTTAGATCCGTTAGATCGTTGGAACACATGTTCTTTTAGATCCATCCTTTCAGCCATCACTTTATTTTTGAAGTCACTGCTCCAAAGTCGTTAAGTCATCATTCCATTATTTCAACCCATGTTGGAATTAATTCTAATATATGAAATCGTCATCTCTAAGTTCTTAAAGACGATCAAACCTTTCAACTTTCAACCTTCGTCCCTAGGGCTGGACCCTCACCATTTCTTTATCAAGTGTATGGATTAAGGGGGTAAATGCTTGATGTTATTATTTTAGATTATCCTAGGAATTACATTACGATAATCATTTATGTATTTAAGAATATTAGCTATAAAAATCTTACATAGAACATTACTAGTTGGAATAAGAATACGAACCTCACTAGTAAGTTATAATTAGAATTCAATAAATTTTTAGCTCCTGATGTTTTATTGTGAGTAATTAAATTAATGAACTCCTTTCTCCCTTCTAACTAGAATTATTAAGACATTATAATAACATACTACTTAATTATGTTACATTCTTGGAACACATACTCTTTTGGATCAATCCTTTCAGTCGCTAAGTCATCATGCCATACTATTTCAACCCATGTTGGAATAAATTCTAATATATTAAATCCTCATCTTTAGGTTCTTAAAGACGATCATGCCTTTCAGCTTCATCCTTCGGCCCTAGGGTTGGACCCTCTCCATTTATTTATCATGTGGATGGTTTAAGGGGGTAAATTCTTAATGTTATAGTTTTAAATTATGTTACGAATAACGTTACGATAATCATTTATGAATTTAAGAAAATTAGCTATACAAATCTTACATAGAACATTACTAGGTGGAATAAGAATGCGAACCTCACTAGTAAGTTATAATTAGAATTCAATAAAATTTTAGCTCCTGAATTTTTCTTGTTAGTAATTAAATTAATGAACTCCTTTCTCCCTTATAACTAGAATTTTTAAGACATTATAATAACATACTGCTTAAATCCGTTAGATCGTTGGAACACATGTTCTTTTGGATCCATCCTTTCAGCCATCACTTTATTTTTGAAGTCACTGCTCCAAAGTCATAAAATCATCATTCCAGATTATTTCAACCCATGTTGGAATAAATTCTAATATATGAAATCGTCATCTCTAAGTTCTTAAAGACGATCAAACCTTTCGACTTCAACCTTCATCCCTTGGGTCGACCCTCACCATTTCTTTATCAAGTGGATGGTTTAAAGGGGTAAATTCTTAATGTTATTGTTTTAAATTATGTTATGAATTCCGTTACGATAATCATTTATAAATTAAAGAACATTAGCTATACAAATCTCACATAGAACATTACTTGGTGGAATAAGAATACGAACCTCACTAGTAATTTATAATTAGAATTCAATTAAATTTTAACTCCTGAATTTTTATTGTGAGTAATTAAATTAATGAACTCCTTTCTCCCTTATATGTAGAATTTATAAGACATTATAATAACATACTATTTAGATCCGTTAGATCGTTGGAACACATGTTCTTTTAGATCCATCCTTTCAGCCATCACTTTATTTTTGAAGTCACTGCTCCAAAGTCGTTAAGTCATCATTCCAGATTATTTCAACCCATGTTGGAATTAATTCTAATATATGAAATCGTCATCTCTAAGTTCTTAAAGACGATCAAACCTTTCAGCTTCAACCTTCGTCCCTAGGGCTGGACCCTCACCATTTCTTTATCAAGTGTATGGTTTAAGGGGGTAAATGCTTGATGTTATTATTTTAGATTATCCTAGGAATTAAATTACGATAATCATTTATGTATTTAAGAATATTAGCTATAAAAATCTTACATAGAACATTACTAGTTGGAATAAGAATACGAACCTCACTAGTAAGTTATAATTAGAATTCAATAAATTTTTAGCTCCTGATGTTTTATTGTGAGTAATTAAATTAATGAACTCCTTTCTCCCTTCTAACTAGAATTATTAAGACATTATAATAACATACTACTTAATTATGTTACATTCTTGGAACACATACTCTTTTGGATCAATCCTTTCAGTCGCTAAGTCATCATGCCATACTATTTCAACCCATGTTGGAATAAATTCTAATATATTAAATCCTCATCTTTAGGTTCTTAAAGACGATCATGCCTTTCAGCTTCAACCTTCGTCCCTAGGGTTGGACCCTCTCCATTTATTTATCATGTGGATTGTTTAAGGGGGTAAATTCTTAATGTTATAGTTTTAAATTATTTTACGAATAACGTTACGATAATCATTTATGAATTTAAGAAAATTAGCTATACAAATCTTACATAGAACATTACTAGGTGGAATAAGAATGCGAACCTCACTAGTAAGTTATAATTAGAATTCAATAAAATTTTAGCTCCTGAATTTTTCTTGTTAGTAATTAAATTAATGAACTCCTTTCTCCCTTATAACTAGAATTTTTAAGACATTATAATAACATACTGCTTAAATCCGTTAGATCGTTGGAACACATGTTCTTTTGGATCCATCCTTTCAGCCATCACTTTATTTTTGAAGACACTGCTCCAAAGTCGTTAAATCATCATTCCAGATTATTTCAACCCATGTTCGAATAAATTCTAATATATGAAATCGTCATCTCTAAGTTCTTAAAGACGATCAAACCTTTCAGCTTCAACCTTCATCCCTAGGGCTGGACCCTCACCATTTCTTTATCAAGTGGATGGTTTAAGGGGGTAAATTCTTAATGTTATTGTTTTAAATTATGTTATGAATTCCATTACGATAATCATTTATGAATTTAAGAACATTAGCTTTACAAATCTTACATAGAACATTACTTGGTGGAATAAGAATACGAACCTCACTAGTAATTTATAATTAGAATTCAATTAAATTTTAAATCCTGAATTTTTATTGTGAGTAATTAAATTAATGAACTCCTTTCTCCCTTATAACTAGAATTTATAAGACATTATAATAACATACTACTTAGATCCGTTAGATCGTTGGAACACATGTTCTTTTGGATCCATCCTTTCAGCCATCACTTTATTTTTCAAGTCACCGCTCTCCAAAGTTGTTAAGTCATCATTCCAGATTATTTCATGCCCATGTTGGAATTAATTCTAATATATGAAATCGTCATCTCTAAGTTCTTAAAGATGATCAAACCTTTCAGCTTCAACCTTCGTCCCTAGGGCTGGACCCTCACCATTTCTTTATCAAGTGTATTGTTTAAGGGGGTAAATGCTTGATGTTATTATTTTAAATTATCCTACGAATTAGATTACGATAATCATTTATGTATTTAAGAATATTAGCTATAAAAATCTTACATAGAACATTACTAGTTGGAATAAGAATACGAACCTCACTAGTAAGTTATAATTAGAATTCAATTACGTTTTAATTCCTGATGTTTTATTGTGAGTAATTAAAATAATGAACTCCTTTCTCCCTTCTAACTAGAATTTTTAAGACATTATAATCACATACTACTTAAATATGTTACATTCTTGGAACACATACTCTTTTGGATCAATCCTTGCGATCGCTATGTCATCATGCCATACTATTTCAACCCATGTTGGAATAAATTCTAATATATTAAATCCTCATCTTTAGGTTCTTAAAGACGATCATGCCTTTCAGTTTCAACCTTCGTCCCTAGGGTTGGACCCTCTCCATTTATTTATCATGTGGATGGTTTAAGGGGGTAAATTCTTAATGTTATAGTTTTAAATTATGTTACGAATAACGTTACGATAATCATTTATGAATTTAAGAAAATTAGCTATACAAATCTTACATAGAACATTACTAGGTGGAATAAGAATGCGAACCTCACTAGTAAGTTATAATTAGAATTCAATAAAGTTTTAGCTCCTGAATTTTTCTTGTTAGTAATTAAATTAATGAACTCCATTCTCCCTTATAACTAGAATTTTTAAGACATTATAATAACATACTGCTTAAATCTGTTAGATCGTTGGAGCACATGTTCTTTTGGATCCATCCTTTCAGCCATCACTTTATTTTTGAAGTCACTGCTCCAAAGTCGTTAAATCATCATTCCAGATTATTTCAACCCATGTTGAAATAAGTTCTAATATATGAAATCGTCATCTCTAAGTTCTTAAAGACGATCAAACCTTTCGGCTTCAACCTTCGTCCCTAGGGGTTGACCCTCACCATTTCTTTATCAAGTGGATGGTTTAAGGGGGTAAATTCTTAATGTTATAGGTTTAAATTATGTGATGAATTCCGTTACGATAATCATTTATGATTTTAAGAACATTAGCTATACAAATCTTACATAGAACATTTCTTGGTGGAATAAGAATACGAACCTCACTAGTAAGTTATAATTAGAATTCAATCGAGTTTTAGCTCCTGAATTTTTATTGTGAGTAATTAAATTAATGAACTCCTTTCTCCCTTATAACTAGAATTTATAAGACATTATAATAACATACTACTTAGATCCGTTAGATCGTTGGAACACATGTTCTTTTGGATCCATCCTTCCGGCCATCACTTTATTTTTGAAGTCACCGCTCCAAAGTTGTTAAGTCATCATTCCGGATTATTTCATGCCCATGTTGGAATTAATTCTAATATATGAAATCGTCATCTCTAAGTTCTTAAAGATGATCAAACCTTTCAGCTTCAACCTTCGTCCCTAGGGTTGGACCCTCACCATTTCTTTATCAAGTGTATGGTTTAAGGGGGTAAATGCTTGATGTTATTATTTTAAATTATCCTACGAATTAGATTACGATAATCATTTATGTATTTAAGAATATTAGCTATAAAAATCTTACATAGAACATTACTAGTTGGAATAAGAATACGAACCTCACTAGTAAGTTATAATTAGAATTCAATTACGTTTTAATTCCTGATGTTTTATTGTGAGTAATTAAAATAATGAACTCCTTTCTCCCTTCTAACTAGAATTTTTAAGACATTATAATCACATACTACTTAAATATGTTACATTCTTGGAACACATACTCTTTTGGATCAATCCTTGCAGTCGCTATGTCATCATGCCATACTATTTCAACCCATGTTGGAATAAATTCTAATATATTAAATCCTCATCTTTAGGTTCTTAAAGACGATCATGCCTTTCAGTTTCAACCTTCGTCCCTAGGGTTGGACCCTCTCCATTTATTTATCATGTGGATGGTTTAAGGGGGTAAATTCTTAATGTTATAGTTTTAAATTATGTTACGAATAACGTTACGATAATCATTTATGAATTTAAGAAAATTAGCTATACAAATCTTACATAGAACATTACTAGGTGGAATAAGAATGCGAACCTCACTAGTAAGTTATAATTAGAATTCAATAAAGTTTTAGCTCCTGAATTTTTCTTGTTAGTAATTAAATTAATGAACTCCATTCTCCCTTATAACTAGAATTTTTAAGACATTATAATAACATACTGCTTAAATCTGTTAGATCGTTGGAGCACATGTTCTTTTGGATCCATCCTTTCAGCCATCACTTTATTTTTGAAGTCACTGCTCCAAAGTCGTTAAATCATCATTCCAGATTATTTCAACCCATGTTGAAATAAGTTCTAATATATGAAATCGTCATCTCTAAGTTCTTAAAGACGATCAAACCTTTCAGCTTCAACCTTCGTCCCTAGGGCTGGACCCTCACCATTTCTTTATCAAGTGGATGGTTTAAGGGGGTAAATTCTTAATGTTATAGGTTTAAATTATGTGATGAATTCCGTTACGATAATCATTTATGATTTTAAGAACATTAGCTATACAAATCTTACATAGAACATTTCTTGGTGGAATAAGAATACGAACCTCACTAGTAAGTTATAATTAGAATTCAATCGAGTTTTAGCTCCTGAATTTTTATTGTGAGTAATTAAATTAATGAACTCCTTTCTCCCTTATAACTAGAATTTATAAGACATTATAATAACATACTACTTAGATCCGTTAGATCGTTGGAACACATGTTCTTTTGGATCCATCCTTCCAGCCATCACTTTATTTTTGAAGTCACTGCTCCAAAGTTGTTAAGTCATCATTCCAGATTATTTCATGCCCATGTTGGAATTAATTCTAATATATGAAATCGTCATCTCTAAGTTCTTAAAGATGATCAAACCTTTCAGCTTCAACCTTCGTCCCTAGGGTTGGACCCTCACCATTTCTTTATCAAGTGTATGGTTTAAGGGGGTAAATGCTTGATGTTATTATTTTAAATTATCCTACGAATTAGATTACGATAATCATTTATGTATTTAAGAATATTAGCTATAAAAATCTTACATAGAACATTACTAGTTGGAATAAGAATACGAACCTCACTAGTAAGTTATAATTAGAATTCAATTACGTTTTAATTCCTGATGTTTTATTGTGAGTAATTAAAATAATGAACTCCTTTCTCCCTTCTAACTAGAATTTTTAAGACATTATAATCACATACTACTTAAATATGTTACATTCTTGGAACACATACTCTTTTGGATCAATCCTTGCGATCGCTATGTCATCATGCCATACTATTTCAACCCATGTTGGAATAAATTCTAATATATTAAATCCTCATCTTTAGGTTCTTAAAGACGATCATGCCTTTCAGCTTCAACCTTCGTCCCTAGGGTTGGACCCTCTCCATTTATTTATCATGTGGATGGTTTAAGGGGGTAAATTCTTAATGTTATAGTTTTAAATTATGTTACGAATAACGTTACGATAATCATTTATGAATTTAAGAAAATTACCTATACAAATCTTACATAGAACATTACTAGGTGGAATAAGAATGCGAACCTCACTAGTAAGTTATAATTAGAATTCAATAAAATTTTAGCTCCTGAATTTTTCTTGTTAGTAATTAAATTAATGAACTCCTTTCTCCCTTATAACTAGAATTTTTAAGACATTATAATAACATACTGCTTAAATCCGTTAGATCATTGGAACACATGTTCTTTTGGATCCATCCTTTCAGCCATCACTTTATTTTTGAAGACACTGCTCCAAAGTCGTTAAATCATCATTCCAGATTATTTCAACCCATGTTCGAATAAATTCTAATATATGAAATCGTCATCTCTAAGTTCTTAAAGACGATCAAACCTTTCGGCTTCAACCTTCATCCCTGGATGGACCCTCACCATTTCTTTATCAAGTGGATGGTTTAAGGGGGTAAATTCTTAATGTTATTGTTTTAAATTATGTTATGAATTCCATTACGATAATCATTTATGAATTTAAGAACATTAGCTTTACAAATCTTACATAGAACATTACTTGGTGGAATAAGAATACGAACCTCACTAGTAATTTATAATTAGAATTCAATTAAATTTTAAATCCTGAATTTTTATTGTGAGTAATTAAATTAATGAACTCCATTCTCCCTTATAACTAGAATTTTTAAGACATTATAATAACATACTGCTTAAATCTGTTAGATCGTTGGAGCACATGTTCTTTTGGATCCATCCTTTCAGCCATCACTTTATTTTTGAAGTCACTGCTCCAAAGTCGTTAAATCATCATTCCAGATTATTTCAACCCATGTTGAAATAAGTTCTAATATATGAAATCGTCATCTCTAAGTTCTTAAAGACGATCAAACCTTTCAGCTTCAACCTTCGTCCCTAGGGCTGGACCCTCACCATTTCTTTATCAAGTGGATGGTTTAAGGGGGTAAATTCTTAATGTTATAGTTTTAAATTATGTTATGAATTCCGTTACGATAATCATTTATGATTTTAAGAACATTAGCTATACAAATCTTACATAGAACATTTCTTGGTGGAATAAGAATACGAACCTCACTAGTAAGTTATAATTAGAATTCAATCGAGTTTTAGCTCCTGAATTTTTATTGTGAGTAATTAAATTAATGAACTCCTTTCTCCCTTATAACTAGAATTTATAAGACATTATAATAACATACTACTTAGATCCGTTAGATCGTTGGAACACAATTTCTTTTTGATCCATCCTTCCAGCCATCACTTTATTTTTGAAGTCACTGCTCCAAAGTCGTTAAGTCATCATTCCAGATTATTTCAACCCATGTTGGAATTAATTCTTATATATGAAATCGTCATCTCTATGTTCTTAAAGACGATCAAACCTTTCAGCTTCAACCTTCGTCCCTAGGGCTGGACCCTCACCATTTCTTTATCAAGTGTATGGTTTAAGGGGGTAAATGCTTGATGTTATTATTTTAAATTATCCTACGAATTACATTACGATAATCATTTATGTATTTAAGAATATTAGCTATACAAATCTTACATAGAACATTACTAGTTGGAATAAGAATACGAACCTCACTAGTAAGTTATAATTAGAATTCAATTACGTTTTAATTCTTGATCTTCTATTGTGAGTAATTAAATTAATGAACTCCTTTCTCCCTTCTAACTAGAATTTTTGACATTATAATAACATACTACTTAAATATGTTACATTCTTGGAACACATACTCTTTTGGATCAATCCTTTCAGTCGCTAAGTCATCATGCCATACTATTTCAACCCATGTTGGAATAAATTCTAATATATTAAATCCCCATCTTTAGGTTCTGAAAGACGATCATGCCTTTCAGCTTCAACCATCGTCCCTAGGGTTCGACCCTCTCCATTTCTTTATCATGTGGATGGTTTAAGGGGGTAAATTCTTAATGTTATAGTTTTAAATTATGTTACGAATAACGTTACGATAATCATTTATGAATTTAAGAATATTAGCTATACAAATCTTACATAGAACATTACTAGGTTGAATAAGAATACGAACCTCACTAGTAAGTTATAATTAGAATTCAATTAAATTTTAACTCCTGAATTTTTATTGTGAGTAATTAAATTAATGAACTCCTTTCTCCCTTATAACTAGAATTTATAAGACATTATAATAACATACTACTTAGAGCCGTTAGATCCTTGGAACACAAGTTCTTTCGAATCAATCCTTTCAGCCGCATCACTTTATTTGTGAACTCATTCTTCGAAAGTCGCTAGGTCGTCATTCCAGACTATTTCAAGCCATATTGGAATTACGTCTAATATCTGAAATCCTCGTCTTTAGGTTGTTAATGACGATGAAGTCTTTCACCTGAAACCTTCACCCCCAGGATTGGACCCTCACCATTTTTTTATCAAGTGGATGGTTTAAAGGAGTAAATCCTTAATGTTGTTATTTTAAATTATGTTACGAATTACGTTATGACATTTATTTTATGAATTTAAGAACGTTAGACATACGAATCTCACTTAGAACATTACTAGGTGGAATAAGAATGCGAACCTCACTAGTATGTTATAATTAGAATTTAATTAAGTATTAGCACTTGAATTTCCATTGTTAGTAATTAAATTTATGAACTCCTTTCTCTCTCTTAACTAGAATTTTTATGATATTATAATAACATACTTCTTAAATCCGTTAGATCCTTGGAACACAAGTTCTTTCAGATTAATCCTTTCAGCCACATAACTTTATTTGTGAAATCATGCCTCGAAAGTCGCTAGGTCGTCATTCCAGACTATTTCAAGCCATGTTGGAATTACGTCTAATATTTGAAATCCTCGTCTTTAGGTTGTTAATGACGATGAAGTCTTTCACCTGAAACCTTCACCCCCAAGATTGGACCCTCACCATTTTTTATCAAGTGGATGGTTTAAAGGGGTAAATCCTTAATGTTGTTATTTGAAATTATGTTACGTATTACGTTACGGCATTTATTTTATGAATTTAAGAACATTAGATATACGAATCTCACATAGAACATTACTAGGTGGAATAAGAATATGAACCTCACTAGTACGTTATAATTAGAATTCAATTAAGTATTAGCTCATGAATTTCCATTGTTAATAACTAAATTTATGAACTCCTTTCTCTCTGATAACTAGAATTTTCAAGACATTATAATAACATACTTCTTAAATCCGTTAGATCCTTGGAACACAAGTTCTTTCGCATCAATCCTTTCAGCCACATCACTTTACTTACTCGAACTCATTCCTCAAAAGTTGCTAAGTCGTCATTCCGGACTATTTCAAGCCATGTTGGACTTACGTCTAATATCCGAAATCCTCGTCTTTAGGTTGTTAATGAAGATGAAGTCTTTCACCTGAAACCTTCACCCCTAGGATTGCACCCTCACCATTTTTATCAAGTGGATGGTTTAAAGGGGTAAATCCTTAACGTTGTTATTTTAAATTACGTTACGAATTACGTTATGACATTTATTTTATGAATTTAAGAACATTAGACATACGAATCTCACTTAGAACAATACTAGGTGGAATAAGAATACGAACCTCACTAGTATGTTATAATTAGAATTCAATTAAGTATTAGCTCTTGAATTTCCATTGTTAGTAATTAAATTTATGAACTCCTTTCTCTCTCTTAACTAGAATTTTTATGATATTATAATAACATACTTCTTAAATCCGTTAGATCCTTGGAACACAAGTTCTTTGAGATTAATCCTTTCAGCCACATAACTTTATTTGTGAAATCATGCCTCGAAAGTCGCTAGGTCGTCAGTCCAGACTATTTCAAGCCATGTTGGAATTACGTCTAATATTTGAAATCCTCGTCTTTAGGTTGTTAATGACGATGAAGTCTTTCACCTCGAAACCTTCACCCCCCGATTGGACCCTCACCATTTTTTATCAAGTGGATGGTTTAAAGGGGTAAATCCTTAATGTTGTTATTTGAAATTATGTTACGTATTACGTTACGGCAATTATTTTATGAATTTAAGAACATTAGATATACGAATCTCACTTAGAACATTACTAGGTGGAATAAGAATATGAACCTCACTAGTACGTTATAATTAGAATTCAATTAAGTATTAGCTCATGAATTTCCATTGTTAATAACTAAATTTATGAACTCCTTTCTCTCTGATAACTAGAATTTTCAAGACATTATAATAACATACTTCTTAAATCCGTTAGATCCTTGGAACACAAGTTCTTTCAGATCAATCCTTTCAGCCACATCACTTTATTTGTGAACTCATTCCTCGAAAGTCGCTAGGTCGTCATTCCAAACTATTTCAAGCCATGTTGGAATTACGTCTAATATCTGAAATCCTCGTCTTTAGGTTGTTAATGACGATGAAGTCTTTCACCTGAAACCTTCACCCCCAGGATTGGACCCTCATCATTTTTTATCAAGTGGATGGTTTAAAGGGGTAAATCCTTAATCTTGTTATTTGAAATTATGTTACGTATTACGTTACGGCATTTATTTTATGAATTTAAGAACATTAGATATACGAATCTCACTTAGAACATTACTAGGTGGAATAAGAATATGAACCTCACTAGTACGTTATAATTAGAATTCAATTAAGTATTAGCTCATGAATTTCCATTGTTAATAACTAAATTTATGAACTCCTTTCTCTCTGATAACTAGAATTTTCAAGACATTATAATAACATACTTCTTAAATCCGTTAGATCCTTGGAACACAAGTTCTTTCAGATCAATCCTTTCAGCCACATCACTTTACTTCTGAACTCATTCCTCGAAAGTTGCTAAGTCGTTATTCCAGACTATTTCAAGCCATGTTGGAATTATGTCTAATATCTGAAATCCTCGTCTTTAGGTTGTTAATGAAGATGAAGTCTTTCACCTGAAACCTTCACCCCTAGGATTGCACCCTCACCATTTTTATCAAGTGGATGGTTTAAAGGGGTAAATCCTTAACGTTGTTATTTTAAATTATGTTACGAATTACGTTATGACATTTATTTTATGAATTTAAGAACATTAGACATACGAATCTCACTTAGAACAATACTAGGTGGAATAAGAATACTAACCTCACTATTATGTTATAATTAGAATTCAATTAAATATTGGCTCATGAATTTCCATTGTTTGTTACTAAATTTATGAACTCCTTTCTCTCTGATAACTAGAATTTTTAAGACATTTTATTAACATACTTCTTAAATCCGTTAGATCCTTGGAACACAAGTTCTTGCGGATCAATCCTTTCAGCCACATCACTTTATTTGTGAACTCATTCCTCGAAAGTCGCTAGGTCGTCATTCCAAACTATTTCAAGCCATGTTGGAATTACGTCTAATATCTGAAATCCTCGTCTTTAGGTTGTTAATGACGATGAAGTCTTTCACCTGAAACCTTCACCCCCAGGATTGGACCCTCATCATTTTTTATCAAGTGGATGGTTTAAAGGGGTAAATCCTTAATCTTGTTATTTGAAATTATGTTACGTATTACGTTACGGCATTTATTTTATGAATTTAAGAACATTAGATATACGAATCTCACTTAGAACATTACTAGGTGGAATAAGAATATGAACCTCACTAGTACGTTATAATTAGAATTCAATTAAGTATTAGCTCATGAATTTCCATTGTTAATAACTAAATTTATGAACTCCTTTCTCTCCGATAACTAGAATTTTCAAGACATTATAATAACATACTTCTTAAATCCGTTAGATCCTTGGAACACAAGTTCTTTCGGATCAATCCTTTCGGCCACATCACTTTACTTCGAACTCATTCCTCGAAAGTTGCTAAGTCGTTATTCCGGACTATTTCAAGCCATGTTGGAATTATGTCTAATATCCGAAATCCTCGTCTTTAGGTTGTTAATGAAGATGAAGTCTTTCACCCGAAACCTTCACCCCTAGGATTGCACCCTCACCATTTTTATCAAGTGGATGGTTTAAAGGGGTAAATCCTTAACGTTGTTATTTTAAATTATGTTACGAATTACGTTATGACATTTATTTTATGAATTTAAGAACATTAGACATACGAATCTCACTTAGAACAATACTAGGTGGAATAAGAATACTAACCTCACTATTATGTTATAATTAGAATTCAATTAAATATTGGCTCATGAATTTCCATTGTTAGTTACTAAATTTATGAACTCCTTTCTCTCCCGATAACTAGAATTTTTAAGACATTTTATTAACATACTTCTTAAATCCGTTAGATCCTTGGAACACAAGTTCTTGCGGATCAATCCTTTCAGCCACATCACTTTATTTGTGAACTCATTCCTCGAAAGTCGCTAGGTCGTCATTCCAAACTATTTCAAGCCATGTTGGAATTACGTCTAATATCTGAAATCCTCGTCTTTAGGTTGTTAATGACGATGAAGTCTTTCACCCGAAACCTTCACCCCCGAGGATTGGACCCTCATCATTTTTTATCAAGTGGATGGTTTAAAGGGGTAAATCCTTAATCTTGTTATTTGAAATTATGTTACGTATTACGTTACGGCATTTATTTTATGAATTTAAGAACATTAGATATACGAATCTCACTTAGAACATTACTAGGTGGAATAAGAATATGAACCTCACTAGTACGTTATAATTAGAATTCAATTAAGTATTAGCTCATGAATTTCCATTGTTAATAACTAAATTTATGAACTCCTTTCTCTCCGATAACTAGAATTTTCAAGACATTATAATAACATACTTCTTAAATCCGTTAGATCCTTGGAACACAAGTTCTTTCAGATCAATCCTTTCAGCCACATCACTTTACTTCTGAACTCATTCCTCGAAAGTTGCTAAGTCGTTATTCCAGACTATTTCAAGCCATGTTGGAATTACGTCTAATATCTGAAATCCTCGTCTTTAGGTTGTTAATGAAGATGAAGTCTTTCACCTGAAACCTTCACCCCTAGGATTGCACCCTCACCATTTTTATCAAGTGGATGGTTTAAAGGGGTAAATCCTTAACGTTGTTATTTTAAATTATGTTACGAATTATGTTATGACATTTATTTTATGAATTTAAGAACATTAGACATACGAATCTCACTTAGAACAATACTAGGTGGAATAAGAATACGAACCTCACTAGTATGTTATAATTAGAATTCAATTAAATATTGGCTCATGAATTTCCATTGTTAGTTACTAAATTTATGAACTCCTTTCTCTCTGATAACTAGAATTTTTAAGACATTTTATTAACATACTTCTTAAATCCGTTAGATCCTTGGAACACAAGTTCTTGCGGATCAATCCTTTCAGCCACATCACTTTATTTGTGAACTCATTCCTCGAAAGTCGCTAGGTCGTCATTCCAAACTATTTCAAGCCATGTTGGAATTACGTCTAATATCTGAAATCCTCGTCTTTAGGTTGTTAATGACGATGAAGTCTTTCACCTCGAAACCTTCACCCCCGGATTGGACCCTCATCATTTTTTATCAAGTGGATGGTTTAAAGGGGTAAATCCTTAATCTTGTTATTTGAAATTATGTTACGTATTACGTTACGGCATTTATTTTATGAATTTAAGAACATTAGATATACGAATCTCACTTAGAACATTACTAGGTGGAATAAGAATATGAACCTCACTAGTACGTTATAATTAGAATTCAATTAAGTATTAGCTCATGAATTTCCATTGTTAATAACTAAATTTATGAACTCCTTTCTCTCCGATAACTAGAATTTTCAAGACATTATAATAACATACTTCTTAAATCCGTTAGATCCTTGGAACACAAGTTCTTTCAGATCAATCCTTTCAGCCACATCACTTTACTTCTGAACTCATTCCTCGAAAGTTGCTAAGTCGTTATTCCAGACTATTTCAAGCCATGTTGGAATTACGTCTAATATCTGAAATCCTCGTCTTTAGGTTGTTAATGAAGATGAAGTCTTTCACCTGAAACCTTCACCCCTAGGATTGCACCCTCACCATTTTTATCAAGTGGATGGTTTAAAGGGGTAAATCCTTAACGTTGTTATTTTAAATTATGTTACGAATTATGTTATGACATTTATTTTATGAATTTAAGAACATTAGACATACGAATCTCACTTAGAACAATACTAGGTGGAATAAGAATACGAACCTCACTAGTATGTTATAATTAGAATTCAATTAAATATTGGCTCATGAATTTCCATTGTTAGTTACTAAATTTATGAACTCCTTTCTCTCTGATAACTAGAATTTTTAAGACATTTTATTAACATACTTCTTAAATCCGTTAGATCCTTGGAACACAAGTTCTTTCGCATCAATCCTTTCACCACATCACTTTATTTGTGAACTCATTCCTCGAAAGTCGCTAGGTCGTCATTCCAAACTATTTCAAGCCATGTTGGAATTACTTCTAATATCTGAAATCCTCGTCTTTAGGTTGTTAATGACGATGAAGTCTTTCACCTGAAACCTTCACCCCCAGGATTGGAGCCTCATCATTTTTTATCAAGTGGATGGTTTAAAGGGGTAAATCCTTAATCTTGTTATTTGAAATTATGTTACGTATTACGTTACGGCATTTATTTTATGAATTTAAGAACATTAGATATACGAATCTCACTTAGAACATTACTAGGTGGAATAAGAATATGAACCTCACTAGTACGTTATAATTAGAATTCAATTAAGTATTAGCTCATGAATTTCCATTGTTAATAACTAAATTGATGAACTCCTTTCTCTCTGATAACTAGAATTTTTATGATATTATAATAACATACTTCTTAAATCCGTTAGATCCTTGGAACACAAGTTCTTTCAGATCAATCCTTTCAGCCACATCACTTTACTTCTGAACTCATTCCTCGAAAGTTGCTAAGTCGTTATTCCGGACTATTTCAAGCCATGTTGGAATTACGTCTAATATCTGAAATCCTCGTCTTTAGGTTGTTAATGACGATGAAGTCTTTCACCTGAAACCTTCACCCCTAGGATTGCACCCTCACCATTTTTATCAAGTGGATGGTTTAAAGGGGTAAATCCTTAACGTTGTTATTTTAAATTATGTTACGAATTACGTTATGACATTTATTTTATGAATTTAAGAACATTAGACATACGAATCTCACTTAGAACAATACTAGGTGGACTAAGAATACGAACCTCACTAGTATGTTATAATTAGAATTCAATTAAATATTGGCTCATGAATTTCCATTGTTAGTTACTAAATTTATGAACTCCTTTCTCTCTGATAACTAGAATTTTTAAGACATTTTATTAACATACTTCTTAAATCCGTTAGATCCTTGGAACACAAGTTCTTTCGGATCAATCCTTTCAGCCACATCACTTTATTTGTGAACTCATTCCTCGAAAGTCGCTAGGTCGTCATTCCAAACTATTTCAAGCCATGTTGGAATTACGTCTAATATCCGAAATCCTCGTCTTTAGGTTGTTAATGACGATGAAGTCTTTCACCCGAAACCTTCACCCCCGGATTGGACCCTCACCATTTTTATCAAGTGGATGGTTTAAAGGGGTAAATCCTTAATGTTGTTATTTGAAATTATGTTACGTATTACGTTACGGCATTTATTTTATGAATTTAAGAACATTAGATATACGAATCTCACTTAGAACATTACTAGGTGGAATAAGAATGCGAACCTCACTAGTATGTTATAATTAGAATTCAATTAAGTATTAGCTCTTGAATTTCCATTGTTAGTAATTAAATTTATGAACTCCTTTCTCTCTCTTAACTAGAATTTTTATGAAATTATAATAACATACTTCTTAAATCCGTTAGATCCTTGGAACACAAGTTCGTTCGGATCAATCCTTTCAGCCACATCACTTTATTTGAGAACTCATTCCTCGAAAGTCGCGAAGTCATCATTCCAGACTATTTCAACCCATGTTGGAACTATGTCTAATATCTGAAAATCTCTTCTTTAGGTTGTTAAAGACGATCAAGTATTTTAGGTTCAACCTTCATCTCTAGGATTGGACCCTCTCTATTTTTTATCACGTGGATGGTTTAAAGGAGTAAATCCTTAATGTTGTTATTTTAAATTATGTTACGTATTACGTTATGACATTTATTATATGAATTTAAGAACATTAGACATACGAATCTCACTTAGAACATTACTAGGTGGAATAAGAATACGAACCTCACTAGTATGTTATAATTAGAATTCAATTAAGTATTAGCTCTTGAATTTCCATTGTTAGTAATTTAATTTATGAACTCCTTTCTCTCTCTTAACTAGAATTTTTATGATATTATAATAACATACTTCTTAAATCCATTAGATCCTTGCAACATAAGTTCTTTCGGATCAATCCTTTCAGCCACATCACTTTATTTGTGAACTAATTCCTCGAAAGTTGCTAAGTCGTCATTCCAGACTTTTCCAACCCATGTTGGAATTATGTCTAATATCTGAGATCTTCCTCATTAGTCTGTTAATCACGATCAAGTGTTTATGCTTAAACCTTCACCCCTAGGATTGCACCCTCACTATTTTTTATCAAGTGGATGGTTTAAACGGGTAAATCCTTAATGTTGTTATTTTAAATTATGTTGTGAATTATGCTATGACATTTATTTTATGAATTTAAGAACATTAGACATACGAATCTCACTTAGAACATTACTAGGTGGAATAAGAATACGAACCTCACTAGTATGTTATAATTAGAATTGAAATAAGTATTAGCTCTTGAATTTCCAATGTTAGTAATTAAATTTATGAACTCCTTTCTATCTCTTAACTAGAATTTTTATGATATTATAATAACATACTTCTTAAATCCGTTAGATGCTAGGAACACAAGTTCTTTCAGATCAATCCTTTCAGCCACATCACTTTATTTGTGAACTCATTCCTCGAAAGTTGCTAAGCCGTCATTCCAGACTATTTCAACCCATGTTGGAATTATGTCTAATATCTGACATCGTCCTCTTTAGGCTGTTCATGACGATGAAGTCTTTCAGCTTAAACCTTCACCCCTAGGATTGCACCCTCACAATTTTTTTATCAAGTGGATGGTTTAAAGGGGTAAATCCTTAATGTTGTTATTTTAAATTATGTTACGAATTACGTTATGACATTTATTTTATGACTTTAAGAACATTAGACATACGAATCTCACTTAGAACATTACTAGGTGGAATAAGAATACGAACCTCACTAGTATGTTATAATTAGAATTCAATTAAGTATTAGCTCATGAATTTCCATTGTTAGTTACTAAATTTATGAACTCCTTTCTCTCTGATAACTAGAATTTTTAAGACATTTTATTAACATACTTCTTAAATCCGTTAGATCCTTGGAACACAAGTTCTTTCGATCAATCCTTTCACCCACATCACTTTATTTGTGAACTCATTCCTCGAAAGTCGCTAGGTCGTCATTCCAGACTGTTTCAAGCCATGTTGGAATTACGTCTAATATCTGAAATCCTCGTCTTTAGGTTGTTAATGACGATGAAGTCTTTCACCTGAAACCTTCACCCCCCAGGATTGGACCCTCACCATTTTTTTATCAAGTGGATTGTTTAAAGGAGTAAATCCTTAATGTTGTTATTTTAAATTATGTTACGAATTACGTTATGACATTTATTTTATGAAGTTAAGAACATTAGACATACGAATCTCACTTAGAACATTACTAGGTGGAATAAGAATACGAACCTCACTAGTATGTTATAATTAGAATTCAATTAAGTATTAGCTCTTGAATTTCCATTGTTAGTAATTAAATTTATGAACTCCTTTCTATTTCTTAACTAGAATTTTTCGATATTATAATAACATACTTCTTAAATCCGTTAGATCCTTGGAACACAAGTTCGTTCGGATCAATCCATTCAACCACATCACTTTATTTGAGAACTCATTCCTCGAAAGTCGCTAAGTCATCATTCCGGACTATTTCAACCCATGTTGGAATTATGTCTAATATCTGAAAATCTCTTCTTTAGGTTGTTAAAGACGATCAAGTATTTTAGGTTCAACCTTCATCTCTAGGATTGGACCCTCTCTATTTTTTATCACGTGGATGGTTTAAAGGGGTAAATCCTTAATGTTGTTATTTTAAATTATGTTACGAATTACGTTATGACATTTATTTTATGACTTTAAGAACATTAGACATACGAATCTCACTTAGAACATTACTAGGTGGAATAAGAATACGAACCTCACTAGTATGTTATAATTAGAATTCAATTAAGTATTAGCTCATGAATTTCCATTGTTAGTTACTAAATTTATGAACTCCTTTCTCTCTGATAACTAGAATTTTTAAGACATTCTATTAACATACTTCTTAAATCCGTTAGATCCTTGAAACACAAGTTCTTTCGGATCAATCCTTTCAGCCACATCACTTTATTTGTGAACTCATTCCTCGAAAGTCGCTAGGTCGTCATTCCAGACTGTTTCAAGCCATGTTGGAATTACGTCTAATATCTGAAATCCTCGTCTTTAGGTTGTTAATGACGATGAAGTCTTTCACCTGAAACCTTCACCCCCCAGATTGGACCCTCACCATTTTTTTATCAAGTGGATGGTTTAAAGGAGTAAATCCTTAATGTTGTTATTTTAAATTATGTTACGAATTACGTTATGACATTTATTTTATGAAGTTAAGAACATTAGACATACGAATCTCACTTAGAACATTACTAGGTGGAATAAGAATACGAACCTCACTAGTATGTTATAATTAGAATTCAATTAAGTATTAGCTCTTGAATTTCCATTGTTAGTAATTAAATTTATGAACTCCTTTCTATTTCTTAACTAGAATTTTTCGATATTATAATAACATACTTCTTAAATCCGTTAGATCCTTGGAACACAAGTTCGTTCGGATCAATCCTTTCAGCCACATCACTTTATTTGATAACTCATTCCTCGAAAGTCGCTAAGTCATCATTCCAGACTATTTCAACCCATGTTGGAATTATGTCTAATATCTGAAAATCTCTTCTTTAGGTTGTTAAACACGATCAAGTATTTTAGGTTCAACCTTCATCTCTAGATTGGACCCTCTCTATTTTTTATCACGTGGATGGTTTAAAAGGGTAAATCCTTAATGTTTTTATTTTAAATTATGATAGAAATTACGTTATGACATTTATTTTATGAAATTAAAAACATTAGACATACGAATCTCAGTTAGAACATTACTAGGTGGAATAAGAATACGAACCTCACTAGTATGTTATAATTAGAATTCAATTAAGTATTAGCTCATGAATTTCCATTGTTAATAACTAAATTTATGAACTCCTTTCTCTCTGATAACTAGAATTTTTAAGACATTATAATAACATACTTCTTACATCCGTTAGATCATTGGAACACAAGTTCTTTCAGATCAATCCTTTCAGCCACATCACTTTTCTTGTGAACTCATTCCTTGAAAGTTGCCACGTCGTCATTCCAGACTATTTCAACCCATGTTGGAATTATGTCTAATATCTGAAAATCTCTTCTGTAGGTTGTTAAAGACGATCAAGTCTTTTAGCTTCAACCTTCATCCCTAGGATTGGACCCTCACCATTTTTTATCAAGTGGATGGTTTAAAAGGGTAAATCCTTAATGTTTTTATTTTAAATTATGTTAGAAATTACGTTATGACATTTATTTTATGAAATTAAAAACATTAGACATACGAATCTCGGCTTAGAACATTACTAGGTGGAATAAGAATACGAACCTCACTAGTATGTTATAATTAGAATTCAATTAAGTATTAGCTCATGAATTTCCATTGTTAATAACTAAATTTATGAACTCCTTTCTCTCTGATAACTAGAATTTTTAAGACATTATAATAATATACTTCTTACATCCGTTAGATCCTTGGAACACAAGTTCTTTCAGATCAATCCTTTCAGCCACATCACTTTTCTTGTGAACTCATTCCTTGAAAGTTGCCATGTCGTCATTCCAGACTATTTCAACCCATGTTGGAATTACGTCTAAAATCGGAAATGCTCGTCTTTAGGCTGTTAATGACGATCAAGTCTTTCAGCTTAAACCATCACCTCTAGGATTGGACCCTCACCATTTTTTTATCAAGTGGATGGTTTAAATGGGTAAATCCTTAATCTTGTTATTTTAAAAATATGTTACGAATTACGTTACGGTATTACCTTTATGAATTTAAGAACATTAGATATAGGAATCTCACTTAGAACATTACTAGGTGGAATAAGAAAATGAACCTCACTAGTAAGTTATAATTAGAATTCAATTAAGTATTAGCTCATGAATTTCCATTGTTAGTAATTAAATTTATGAACTCCTTTCTCTCTGATAACTAGAATTTTCAAGACATTATAATAACATACTTCTTAAATCCGTTAGATCCTTGGAACACAAGTTCTTTCGGATCAATCCTTTCAGCCACATCACTTTATTTGTGAAATCATTCCTCGAAACTTGCTAGGTCATCATTCCAGACTATTTAGAGTCATGTTGGAATTACGTCTAATATCTGAAATCCTCGTCTTTAGGTTGTTAATGACGATGAAGTCTTTCACCTGAAACCATAACCCCAGGATTGGACCCTCACCATTTTTTTATCAAGTGGATGGTTTAAATGGGTAAATCCTTAATCTTGTTATTTTAAAAATATGTTACGAATTACGTTACGGTATTACCTTTATGAATTTAAGAACATTAGATATAGGAATCTCACTTAGAACATTACTAGGTGGAATAAGAAAATGAACCTCACTAGTAAGTTATAATTAGAATTCAATTAAGTATTAGCTCATGAATTTCCATTGTTAGTAATTAAATTTATGAACTCCTTTCTCTCTGATAACTAGAATTTTCAAGACATTATAATAACATACTTCTTAAATCCGTTAGATCCTTGGAACACAAGTTCTTTCGGATCAATCCTTTCAGCCACATCACTTTATTTGTGAAATCATTCCTCGAAAGTCGTAGGTCGTCATTCCAGACTATTTCACACCATGTTGGAATTGCGTCTAATATCTGAAATCCTTGTCTTTAGGTTGTTAATGACGATGAAGTCTTTCACTTGAAACCTTAACCCCCTGATTGGACCCTTACCATTTTTTTATTAAGTGGATGGTTTAAAGGGGTAAATCCTTAATGTTGTTATTTTAAATTATGTTATGTATTACGTTACGACATTTATTTTATGAATTTAAGAACATTAGATATACGAATCTCACTTAGAACATTACTAGGTGGAATAAGAATATGAACCTCACTAGTAAGTTATAATTAGAATTCAATTAAGTATTAGCTCATGAATTTCCATTATTAGTAATTAAATTTATGAACTCCTTTCTCTGTGATAACTAGAATTTTTAAGACATTATAATAACATACTTCTTAAATCCGTTAGATCCTTGGAACACAAGTTCTTTCGGATCAATCCTTTCAGCCACATCACTTTATTTGTTAAATCATTCCTCGAAAGTTGCTAGGTCGTCATTCCATACTATTTAGAGTCATGTTGGAATTACGTCTAATATCTGAAATCCTCGTCTTTAGGTTGTTAATGACGATGAAGTCTTTCACCTGAAACCATCACCCCCAGGATTGGACCCTCACCATTTTTTTATCAAGTGGATGGTTTAAAGGGGTAAATCCTTAATGTTGTTATTTTAAATTATGTTATGTATTACGTTACGACATTTATTTTATGAATTTAAGAACATTAGATATACGAATCTCACTTAGAACATTACTAGGTGGAATAAGAATATGAACCTCACTAGTAAGTTATAATTTGAATTCAATTAAGTATTAGCTCATGAATTTCCATTGTTAGTAATTAAATTTATGAACTCCTTTCTCTCTGATTACTAGAATTTTTAAGACATTATAATAACATACTTCTTAAATCTTGTTAGATCCTTGGAACACTAGTTCTTTCGGATCAATCTTTTCAGCCACATCACTTTATTTGTGAACTCATTCCTCGAAAGTCGCTAAGTCATCATTCCAGACTATTTCAACCCATGTTGGAATTATGTCTAATATCTGAAAATCTCTTCTTTAGGTTGTTAAAGACGATCAAGTCTTTTAGCTTCAAACTTCATCCCTAGGATTGGACCCTCACCATTTTTTATCACGTGGATGGTTTAAAGGAGTAAATCCTTAAAGTTTTTATTTTAAATTATGTTACGAATTACGTTATGACATTTATTTTATGAATTTAAGAACATTAGACATACGAATCTCACTTAGAACATTACTAGGTGGAATAAGAATATGAACCTCACTATTATGTTATAATTAGAATTCAATTAAGTATTAGCTCATGAATTTCCATTGTTAGTAACTAAATTTATGAACTCCTTTCTCTCTGATAACTAGAATTTTTAAGACATTATAATAACATACTTCTTACATCCGTTAGATCCCCGGAACACAAGTTCTTTCGGATCAATCCTTTCAGCCACATCACTTTATGTGTGAACTAATTCATCAAAAGTTTCCAAGTCGTCATTCTAGACTATTTCAACCCATGTTGGAATTACGTCTAATATCTGAAATCCTCGTCTTTAGGATGTTAATGACGATCAAGTCTATCGCCTTAAACCTTCACCCTTAGGATTGGACCCTCACCATTTTTTATCAAGTGGATGGTTTAAAGGGGTAAATCCTTAATCTTGTTATTTTAAATTATGTTAGGAATTACTTTACGGTATTACCTTTATGAATTTAAGAACATTAGATATACGAATCTCACTTAGAACAAATACTAGGTGGAATAACAATATGAACCTCACTAGTAAGTTATAATTAGAATTCAATTAAGTATTAGCTCATGAATTTCCATTGTTATTAATTAAATTTATGAACTCCTTTCTCTTTGATAACTAGAATTTTTAAGACATTTTATTAACATACTTCTTAAATCCGTTAGATCCTTGGAACACAAGTTCTTTCGGATCAATCCTTTCACCCACATCACTTTATTTGTGAAATCATTCCTTGAAAGTCGTAGGTCGTCATTCCAGACTATTTCACGCCATGTTGGAATTGCGTCTAATATCTGAAATCCTCGTCTTTAGGTTGTTAATGACGATGAAGTCTTTCACTTGAAACCTTAACCCCCAGGATTGGACCCTTACCATTTTTTTATCAAGTGGATGGTTTAAAGGGGTAAATCCTTAATGTTGTTATTTTAAATTATGTTATGTATTACGTTACGACATTTATTTTATGAATTTAAGAACATTAGATATACGAATCTCACTTAGAACATTACTAGGTGGAATAAGAATATGAACCTCACTAGTAAGTTATAATTAGAATTCAACTAAGTATTAGCTCATGAATTTCCATTATTAGTAATTAAATTTATGAACTCCTTTCTCTGTGATAACTAGAATTTTTAAGAAATTATAATAACATACTTCTTAAATCCGTTAGATCCTTGGAACACAAGTTCTTTCGGATCAATCCTTTCAGCCACATCACTTTATTTGTGAAATCATTCCTCGAAACTTGCTAGGTCATCATTCCAGACTATTTAGAGTCATGTTGGAATTACGTCTAATATCTGAAATCCTCGTCTTTAGGTTGTTAATGACGATGAAGTCTTTCACCTGAAACCATCACCCCCCAGGATTGGACCCTCACCATTTTTTTATCAAGTGGATGGTTTAAAGGGGTAAATCCTTAATGTTGTTATTTTAAATTATGTTATGTATTACGTTACGACATTTATTTTATGGATTTAAGAACATTAGATATACGAATCTCACTTAGAACATTACTAGGTGGAATAAGAATATGAACCTCACTAGTAAGTTATAATTAGAATTCAATTAAGTATTAGCTCATGAATTTCCATTGTTAGTAATTAAATTTATGAACTCCTTTCTCTCTCGATAACTAGAATTTTTAAGACATTATAATAACATACTTCTTAAATCCGTTAGATCCTTGGAACACTAGTTCTTTCGGATCAATCCTTTCAACCACATCACTTTATTTGTGAACTCATTCCTCGAAAGTCGCTAAGTCATCATTACGACTATTTCAACCCATGTTGGAATTATGTCTAATATCCGAAAATCTCTTCTTTAGGTTGTTAAAGACGATCAAGTCTTTTAGCTTCAAACTTCATCCCTAGGATTGGACCCTCACCATTTTTTATCACGTGGATGGTTTAAAGGAGTAAATCCTTAAAGTTGTTATTTTAAATTATGTTACGAATTACGTTATGACATTTATTTTATGAATTTAAGAACATTAGACATACGAATCTCACTTAGAACATTACTAGGTGGAATAAGAATATGAACCTCACTAGTAAGTTATAATTAGAATTCAATTAAGTATTAGCTCATGAATTTCCATTATTAGTAATTAAATTTATGAACTCCTTTCTCTCGTGATAACTAGAATTTTTAAGAAATTATAATAACATACTTCTTAAATCCGTTAGATCCTTGGAACACAAGTTCTTTCGGATCAATCCTTTCAGCCACATCACTTTATTTGTGAAATCATTCCTCGAAAGTTGCTAGGTCGTCATTCCAGACTATTTAGAGTCATGTTGGAATTACATCTAATATCTGAAATCCTCGTCTTTAGGTTGTTAATGACGATGAAGTCTTTCACCTGAAACCATCACCCCCAGGATTGGACCCTCACCATTTTATTATCAAGTGGATGGTTTAAAGGGGTAAATCCTTAATGTTGTTATTTTAAATTATGTTATATATTACGTTACGACATTTATTTTATGAATTTAAGAACATTAGATATACGAATCTCACTTAGAACATTACTAGGTGGAATAAGAATATGAACCTCACTAGTAAGTTATAATTAGAATTCAATTAAGTATTAGCTCATGAATTTCCAATATTAGTAATTAAATTTATGAACTCCTTTCTCTCGTGATAACTAGAATTTTTAAGAAATTATAATAACATACTTCTTAAATCCGTTAGATCCTTGGAACACAAGTTCTTTCGGATCAATCCTTTCAGCCACATCACTTTATTTGTGAAATCATTCCTCGAAAGTTGCTAGGTCGTCATTCCAGACTATTTAGAGTCATGTTGGAATTACGTCTAATATCTGAAATCCTCGTCTTTAGGTTGTTAATGACGATGAAGTCTTTCACCCGAAACCATCACCCCCGTGATTGGACCCTCACCATTTTTTTATCAAGTGGATGGTTTAAAGGGGTAAATCCTTAATGTTGTTATTTTAAATTATGTTATGTATTACGTTACGACATTTATTTTATGAATTTAAGAACATTAGATATACGAATCTCACTTAGAACATTACTAGGTGGAATAAGAATATGAACCTCACTAGTAAGTTATAATTAGAATTCAACTAAGTATTAGCTCATGAATTTCCATTATTAGTAATTAAATTTATGAACTCCTTTCTCTCGTGATAACTAGAATTTTTAAGAAATTATAATAACATACTTCTTAAATCCGTTAGATCCTTGGAACACAAGTTCTTTCGGATCAATCCTTTCAACCACATCACTTTATTTGTGAAATCATTCCTCGAAACTTGCTAGGTCATCATTCCGACTATTTAGAGTCATGTTGGAATTACGTCTAATATCCGAAATCCTCGTCTTTAGGTTGTTAATGACGATGAAGTCTTTCACCCGAAACCATCACCCCCGTGGATTGGACCCTCACCATTTTTTTATCAAGTGGATGGTTTAAAGGGGTAAATCCTTAATGTTGTTATTTTAAATTATGTTATGTATTACGTTACGACATTTATTTTATGGATTTAAGAACATTAGATATACGAATCTCACTTAGAACATTACTAGGTGGAATAAGAATATGAACCTCACTAGTAAGTTATAATTAGAATTCAATTAAGTATTAGCTCATGAATTTCCATTGTTAGTAATTAAATTTATGAACTCCTTTCTCTCTCGATAACTAGAATTTTTAAGACATTATAATAACATACTTCTTAAATCCGTTAGATCCTTGGAACACTAGTTCTTTCGGATCAATCCTTTCAGCCACATCACTTTATTTGTGAACTCATTCCTCGAAAGTCGCTAAGTCATCATTACAGACTATTTCAACCCATGTTGGAATTATGTCTAATATCTGAAAATCTCTTCTTTAGGTTGTTAAAGACGATCAAGTCTTTTAGCTTCAAACTTCATCCCTAGAATTGGACCCTCACCATTTTTTATCACGTGGATGGTTTAAAGGAGTAAATCCTTAAAGTTGTTATTTTAAATTATGTTACGAATTACGTTATGACATTTATTTTATGAATTTAAGAACATTAGACATACGAATCTCACTTAGAACATTACTAGGTGGAATAAGAATATGAACCTCACTAGTAAGTTATAATTAGAATTCAATTAAGTATTAGCTCATGAATTTCCATTATTAGTAATTAAATTTATGAACTCCTTTCTCTGTGATAACTAGAATTTTTAAGAAATTATAATAACATACTTCTTAAATCCGTTAGATCCTTGGAACACAAGTTCTTTCGGATCAATCCTTTCAGCCACATCACTTTATTTGTGAAATCATTCCTCGAAAGTTGCTAGGTCGTCATTCCGTACTATTTAGAGTCATGTTGGAATTACATCTAATATCCGAAATCCTCGTCTTTAGGTTGTTAATGACGATGAAGTCTTTCACTTCGAAACCATCACCCCCAGGATTGGACCCTCACCATTTTATTATCAAGTGGATGGTTTAAAGGGGTAAATCCTTAATGTTGTTATTTTAAATTATGTTATATATTACGTTACGACATTTATTTTATGAATTTAAGAACATTAGATATACGAATCTCACTTAGAACATTACTAGGTGGAATAAGAATATGAACCTCACTAGTAAGTTATAATTAGAATTCAATTAAGTATTAGCTCATGAATTTCCATTATTAGTAATTAAATTTATGAACTCCTTTCTCTCGTGATAACTAGAATTTTTAAGAAATTATAATAACATACTTCTTAAATCCGTTAGATCCTTGGAACACAAGTTCTTTCGGATCAATCCTTTCAGCCACATCACTTTATTTGTGAAATCATTCCTCGAAAGTTGCTAGGTCGTCATTCCAGACTATTTAGAGTCATGTTGGAATTACGTCTAATATCTGAAATCCTCGTCTTTAGGTTGTTAATGACGATGAAGTCTTTCACCCGAAACCATCACCCCCGTGATTGGACCCTCACCATTTTTTTATCAAGTGGATGGTTTAAAGGGGTAAATCCTTAATGTTGTTATTTTAAATTATGTTATGTATTACGTTACGACATTTATTTTATGGATTTAAGAACATTAGATATACGAATCTCACTTAGAACATTACTAGGTGGAATAAGAATATGAACCTCACTAGTAAGTTATAATTAGAATTCAATTAAGTATTAGCTCATGAATTTCCATTGTTAGTAATTAAATATATGAACTCCTTTCTCTCTGATAACTAGAATTTTTAAGACATTATAATAACATACTTCTTAAATCCGTTAGATCCTTGGAACACTAGTTCTTTCGGATCAATCCTTTCAGCCACATCACTTTATTTGTGAACTCATTCCTCAAAAGTCGCTAAGTCATCATTCCAGACTATTTCAACCCATGTTGGAATTATGTCTAATATCTGAAAATCTCTTCTTTAGGTTGTTAAAGACGATCAAGTCTTTTAGCTTCAAACTTCATCCCTAGGATTGGACCCTCACCATTTTTTATCACGTGGATGGTTTAAAGGAGTAAATCCTTAAAGTTGTTATTTTAAATTATGTTAGGAATTACGTTATGACATTTATTTTATGAATTTAAGAACATTAGACATACGAATCTCACTTAGAACATTACTAGGTGGAATAAGAATATGAACCTCACTAGTAAGTTATAATCAGAATTCAATTAAGTATTAGCTCATGAATTTCCATTATTAGTAATTAAATTTATGAACTCCTTTCTCCGTGATAACTAGAATTTTTAAGAAATTATAATAACATACTTCTTAAATCCGTTAGATCCTTGGAACACAAGTTCTTTCGGATCAATCCTTTCAGCCACATCACTTTATTTGTGAAATCATTCCTCGAAAGTTGCTAGGTCGTCATTCCAGACTATTTAGAGTCATGTTGGAATTACGTCTAATATCTGAAATCCTCGTCTTTAGGTTGTTAATGACGATGAAGTCTTTCACCTGAAACCATCACCCCCGAGATTGGACCCTCACCATTTTTTTATCAAGTGGATGGTTTAAAGGGGTAAATCCTTAATGTTGTTATTTTAAATTATGTTATGTATTATGTTACGACATTTATTTTATGAATTTAAGAACATTAGATATACGAATCTCACTTAGAACATTACTAGGTGGAATAAGAATATGAACCTCACTAGTAAGTTATAATTAGTATTCAATTAAGTATTAGCTCATGAATTTCCATTATTAGTAATTAAATTTATGAACTCCTTTCTCTGTGATAACTAGAATTTTTAAGAAATTATAATAACATACTTCTTAAATCCGTTAGATCCTTGGAACACAAGTTCTTTCGGATCAATCCTTTCAGCCACATCACTTTATTTGTGAAATCATTCCTCGAAAGTTGCTAGGTCGTCATTCCAGACTATTTAGAGTCATGTTGGAATTACGTCTAATATCTGAAATCCTCGTCTTTAGGTTGTTAATGACGATGAAGTCTTTCACACGAAACCATCACCCCCGGGATTGGACCCTCACCATTTTTTTATCAAGTGGATGGTTTAAAGGGGTAAATCCTTAATGTTGTTATTTTAAATTATGTTATGTATTACGTTACGACATTTATTTTATGGATTTAAGAACATTAGATATACGAATCTCACTTAGAACATTACTAGGTGGAATAAGAATATGAACCTCACTAGTAAGTTATAATTAGAATTCAATTAAGTATTAGCTCATGAATTTCCATTGTTAGTAATTAAATATATGAACTCCTTTCTCTCTGATAACTAGAATTTTTAAGACATTATAATAACATACTTCTTAAATCCGTTAGATCCTTGGAACACTAGTTCTTTCGGATCAATCCTTTCAGCCACATCACTTTATTTGTGAACTCATTCCTCAAAAGTCGCTAAGTCATCATTCCAGACTATTTCAACCCATGTTGGAATTATGTCTAATATCCGAAAATCTCTTCTTTAGGTTGTTAAAGACGATCAAGTCTTTTAGCTTCAAACTTCATCCCTAGGATTGGACCCTCACCATTTTTTATCACGTGGATGGTTTAAAGGAGTAAATCCTTAAAGTTGTTATTTTAAATTATGTTAGGAATTACGTTATGACATTTATTTTATGAATTTAAGAACATTAGACATACGAATCTCACTTAGAACATTACTAGGTGGAATAAGAATATGAACCTCACTAGTAAGTTATAATCAGAATTCAATTAAGTATTAGCTCATGAATTTCCATTATTAGTAATTAAATTTATGAACTCCTTTCTCTGTGATAACTAGAATTTTTAAGAAATTATAATAAGATACTTCTTAAATCCGTTAGATCCTTGGAACACAAGTTCTTTCGGATCAATCCTTTCAGCCACATCACTTTATTTGTGAAATCATTCCTCGAAAGTTGCTAGGTCGTCATTCCAGACTATTTAGAGTCATGTTGGAATTACGTCTAATATCTGAAATCCTCGTCTTTAGGTTGTTAATGACGATGAAGTCTTTCACCTGAAACCATCACCCCCAGGATTGGACCCTCACCATTTTTTTATCAAGTGGATGGTTTAAAGGGGTAAATCCTTAATGTTGTTATTTTAAATTATGTTATGTATTACGTTACGACATTTATTTTATGGATTTAAGAACATTAGATATACGAATCTCACTTAGAACATTACTAGGTGGAATAAGAATATGAACCTCACTAGTAAGTTATAATTAGAATTCAATTAAGTATTAGCTCATGAATTTCCATTGTTAGTAATTAAATATATGAACTCCTTTCTCTCTGATAACTAGAATTTTTAAGACATTATAATAACATACTTCTTAAATCCGTTAGATCCTTGGAACACTAGTTCTTTCGGATCAATCCTTTCACCCACATCACTTTATTTGTGAACTCATTCCTCAAAAGTCGCTAAGTCATCATTCCGACTATTTCAACCCATGTTGGAATTATGTCTAATATCCGAAAATCTCTTCTTTAGGTTGTTAAAGACGATCAAGTCTTTTAGCTTCAAACTTCATCCCTAGGATTGGACCCTCACCATTTTTTATCACGTGGATGGTTTAAAGGAGTAAATCCTTAAAGTTGTTATTTTAAATTATGTTAGGAATTACGTTATGACATTTATTTTATGAATTTAAGAACATTAGACATACGAATCTCACTTAGAACATTACTAGGTGGATTAAGAATATGAACCTCACTAGTAAGTTATAATCAGAATTCAATTAAGTATTAGCTCATGAATTTCCATTATTAGTAATTAAATTTATGAACTCCTTTCTCTGTGATAACTAGAATTTTTAAGAAATTATAATAACATACTTCTTAAATCCGTTAGATCCTTGGAACACAAGTTCTTTCGGATCAATCCTTTCAGCCACATCACTTTATTTGTGAAATCATTCCTCGAAAGTTGCTAGGTCGTCATTCCAGACTATTTAGAGTCATGTTGGAATTACGTCTAATATCTGAAATCCTCGTCTTTAGGTTGTTAATGACGATGAAGTCTTTCACCCGAAACCATCACCCCCGTGATTGGACCCTCACCATTTTTTTATCAAGTGGATGGTTTAAAGGGGTAAATCCTTAATGTTGTTATTTTAAATTATGTTATGTATTATGTTACGACATTTATTTTATGAATTTAAGAACATTAGATATACGAATCTCACTTAGAACATTACTAGGTGGAATAAGAATATGAACCTCACTAGTAAGTTATAATTAGTATTCAATTAAGTATTAGCTCATGAATTTCCATTATTAGTAATTAAATTTATGAACTCCTTTCTCTCGTGATAACTAGAATTTTTAAGAAATTATAATAACATACTTCTTAAATCCGTTAGATCCTTGGAACACAAGTTCTTTCGGATCAATCCTTTCAGCAACATCACTTTATTTGTGAAATCATTCCTGGAAAGTTGCTAGGTCGTCATTCCAGACTATTTCGAGTCATGTTGGAATTACGTCTAATATCTGAAATCCTCGTCTTTAAGTTGTTAATGACGATGAAGTCTTTCACCTGAAACCATCACCCCCAGGATTGGACCCTCACCATTTTTTTATCAAGTGGATGGTTTAAAGGGGTAAATCCTTAATGTTGTTATTTTAAATTATGTTATGTATTACGTTACGACATTTATTTTATGAATTTAAGAACATTAGATATACGAATCTCACTTAGAACATTACTAGGTGGAATAAGAATATGAACCTCACTAGTAAGTTATAATTAGAATTCAATTAAGTATTAGCTCATGAATTTCCATTGTTAGTAATTAAATTTATGAACTCCTTTCCCTCTGATAACTAGAATTTTTAAGACATTATAATAACATACTTCTTAAATCCGTTAGATCCTTGGAACACAAGTTCTTTCGGATCAATCCTTTCAGCCACATCACTTTATGTGTGAACTAATTCATCGAAAGTTTCAAAGTCGTCATTCTACACTATTTCAACCCATGTTGGAATTACGTCTAATATCTGAAATCCTCGTCTTTAGGATGTTAATGACGATCAAGTCTTTCAGCTTAAACCTTCACCCTTAGGATTGGACCCTCACCATTTTTTATCAAGTGGATGGTTTAAAGGGACAAATCCTTATTGTTGTTATTTTAAAGTTTGTTAGGAATTACGTTACGGTATTACCTTTATGAATTTAAGAACATTAGATATACGAATCTCACTTAGAACATTACTAGGTGGAATAAGAATATGAACCTCACTAGTAAGTTATAATTAGAATTCAATTAAGTATTAGCTCATGAATTTCCATTGTTAGTAATTAAATTTATGAACTCCTTTCTCTCTGATAACTAGAATTTTCAAGACATTATAATAACATACTTCTTAAATCCGTTAGATCCTTGGAACACAAGTTCTTTCGGATCAATCGTTTCAGCCACATCACTTTATTTGTGAAATCATTCCTCGAAAGTTGCTAGGTCGTCATTCAAGACTATTTAGAGCCATGTTGGAATTACGTCTAATATATGAAATCCTCGTCTTTAGGTTGTTAATGACGATGAAGTCTTTCACCCGAAACCTTCACCCCCGTGATTGGACCCTCACCATTTTTTATCAAGTGGATGGTTTAAAGGGGTAAATCCTTAATGTTGTTATTTTAAATTATGTTATGTATTACGTTACGACATTTATTTTATGAATTTAAGAACATTAGATATACGAATCTCACTTAGAACATTTCTAGGTGGAATAAGAATATGAACCTCACTAGTAAGTTATAATTAGAATTCAATTAAGTATTAGCTCATGAATTTCCATTGTTAGTAATTAAATTTATGAACTCCTTTCTCTCCCGATAACTAGAATTTTTAAGACATTATAATAACATACTTCTTAAATCCGTTAGATCCTTGGAACACAGGTTCTTTCGGATCAATCCTTTCAGCCACATCACTTTATTTGTGAACTCATTCCTCGAAAGTCGCTAAGTCATTATTCCAGACTATTTCAACCCATGTTGGAATTATGTCTAATATCTGAAAATCTCTTCTTTAGGTTGTTCAAGACGATCAAGTCTTTTAGCTTCAAACTTCATCCCTAGGATTGGACCCTCACCATTTTTTATCACGTGGATGGTTTAAAGGAGTAAATCCTTAAAGTTGTTATTTTAAATAATGTTACGAATTACGTTATGACATTTATTTTATGAATTTAAGAACATTAGACATACGAATCTCACTTAGAACATTACTAGGTGGAATAAGAATATGAACCTCACTAGTAAGTTATAATTAAATTCAATTAAGTATTAGCTCATGAATTTCCATTATTAGTAATTAAATTTATGAACTCCTTTCTCTCTGATAACTAGAATTTTTAAGAAATTATAATAACATACTTCTTAAATCCGTTAGATCCTTGGAACACAAGTTCTTTCGGATCAATCCTTTCAGCCACATAACTTTATTTGTGAAATCATTCCTCGAAAGCTGCTAGGTCGTCATTCCAGACTATTTAGAGTCTTTTTGGAATTACGTCTAACATCTGAAATCCTCGTCTTTAGGATGTTAATGACGATCAAGTCTTTCAGCTTAAACCTTCACCCTTAGGATTGGACCCTCACCATTTTTTATCAAGTGGATGGTTTAAAGGGACAAATCCTTATTGTTGTTATTTTAAAGTTTGTTAGGAATTACGTTACGGTATTACCTTTATGAATTTAAGAACATTAGATATACGAATCTCACTTAGAACATTACTAGGTGGAATAAGAATATGAACCTCACTAGTAAGTTATAATTAGAATTCAATTAAGTATTAGCTCATGAATTTCCATTGTTAGTAATTAAATTTATGAACTCCTTTCTCTCTGATAACTAGAATTTTCAAGACATTATAATAACATACTTCTTAAATCCGTTAGATCCTTGGAACACAAGTTCTTTCGGATCAATCGTTTCAGCCACATCACTTTATTTGTGAAATCATTCCTCGAAAGTTGCTAGGTCGTCATTCAAGACTATTTAGAGCCATGTTGGAATTACGTCTAATATATGAAATCCTCGTCTTTAGGTTGTTAATGACGATGAAGTCTTTCACCTGAAACCTTCACCCCCAGGATTGGACCCTCACCATTTTTTATCAAGTGGATGGTTTAAAGGGGTAAATCCTTAATGTTGTTATTTTAAATTATGTTATGTATTACGTTACGACATTTATTTTATGAATTTAAGAACATTAGATATACGAATCTCACTTAGAACATTTCTAGGTGGAATAAGAATATGAACCTCACTAGTAAGTTATAATTAGAATTCAATTAAGTATTAGCTCATGAATTTCCATTGTTAGGAATTAAATTTATGAACTCCTTTCTCTCTGATAACTAGAATTTTTAAGACATTATAATAACATACTTCTTAAATCCGTTAGATCCTTGGAACACAGGTTCTTTCGGATCAATCCTTTCAGCCACATCACTTTATTTGTGAACTCATTCCTCGAAAGTCGCTAAGTCATCATTCCAGACTATTTCAACCCATGTTGGAATTATGTCTAATATCTGAAAATCTCTTCTTTAGGTTGTTCAAGACGATCAAGTCTTTTAGCTTCAAACTTCATCCCTAGAATTGGACCCTCACCATTTTTTATCACGTGGATGGTTTAAAGGAGTAAATCCTTAAAGTTGTTATTTTAAATTATGTTACGAATTACGTTATGACATTTATTTTATGAATTTAAGAACATTAGACATACGAATCTCACTTAGAACATTACTAGGTGGAATAAGAATACGAACCTCACTAGTATGTTATAATTAGAATTCAATTAAGTATTAGCTCATGAATTTCCATTGTTAGTAACTAAATTTATGAACTCCTTTCTCTCTGATAACTAGAATTTTTAAGAAATTATAATAACATACTTCTTAAATCCGTTAGATCCTTGGAACACAAGTTCTTTCAGATCAATCCTTTTTGCCACATCACTTTATGTGTGAACTAATTCATCGAAAGTTTCAAAGTCGTCATTCTAGACTATTTCAACCCATGTTGGAATTACGTCTAATATCCGAAATCCTCGTCTTTAGGATGTTAATGACGATCAAGTCTTTCATCTTAAACCTTCACCCTTAGGATTGGACCCTCACCATTTTTTATCAAGTGGATGGTTTAAAGGGATAAATCCTTAATGTTGTTATTTTAAAGTTTGTTAGGAATTACGTTACGCTATTACCTTTATGAATTTAAGAACATTAGATATACGAATCTCACTTAGAACATTACTAGGTGGAATAAGAATATGAACCTCACTAGTAAGTTATAATTAGAATTCAATTAATTATTAGCTCATGAATTTCCATTGGTAGTAATTAAATTTATGAACTCCTTTCTCTTTGATAATTAGAATTTTTAAGACATTTTATTAACATACTTCTTAAATCCGTTAGATCCTTGGAACACAAGTTCTTTCGGATCAATCCTTTCAGCCACATCACTTTATTTGTGAAATCATTCCTCGAAAGTCGCTAGGTCGTCATTCCGGACTATTTCAACCCATGTTGGAATTATGTCTAATATCCGAAAATCTCTTCTTTAGGTTGTTAAAGACGATCAAGTCTTTTAGCTTCAAACTTCATCCCTAGGATTGGACCCTCACCATTTTTTATCACGTGGATGGTTTAAAGGAGTAAATCCTTAAAGTTGTTATTTTAAATTATGTTACGAATTACGTTATGACATTTATTTTATGAATTTAAGAACATTAGACATACGAATCTCACTTAGAACATTACTAGGTGGAATAAGAATACGAACCTCACTAGTATGTTATAATTAGAATTCAATTAAGTATTAGCTCATGAATTTCCATTGTTAGTAACTAAATTTATCAACTCCTTTCTCTCTCGATAACTAGAATTTTTAAGACATTATAATAACATACTTCTTACATCCGTTAGATCCATGGAACACAAGTTCTTTCGGATCAATCCTTTTTGCCACATCACTTTATGTGTGAACTAATTCATCGAAAGTTTCAAAGTCGTCATTCTACACTATTTCAACCCATGTTGGAATTACGTCTAATATCTGAAATCCTCGTCTTTAGGATGTTAATGACGATCAAGTCTTTCAGCTTAAACCTTCACCCTTAGGATTGGACCCTCACCATTTTTTATCAAGTGGATGGTTTAAAGGGACAAATCCTTATTGTTGTTATTTTAAAGTTTGTTAGGAATTACGTTACAGTATTACCTTTATGAATTTAAGAACATTAGATATACGAATCTCACTTAGAACATTACTAGGTGGAATAAGAATATGAACCTCACTAGTAAGTTATAATTAGAAATCAATTAAGTATTAGCTCACGAATTTCCATTGTTAGTAATTAAATTTATGAACTCCTTTCTCTCTGATAACTAGAATTTTCAAGACATTATAATAACATACTTCTTAAATCCGTTAGATCCTTGGAACACAAGTTCTTTCGGATCAATCGTTTCAGCCACATCACTTTATTTGTGAAATCATTCCTCGAAAGTTGCTAGGTCGTCATTCAAGACTATTTAGAGCCATGTTGGAATTACGTATAATATATGAAATCCTCGTCTTTAGGTTGTTAATCACGATGAAGTCTTTCACCTGAAACCTTCACCCCCAGGATTGGACCCTCACCATATTTTATCAAGTGGATGGTTTAAAGGGGTAAATCCTTAATGTTGTTATTTTAAATTATGTTATGTATTACGTTACGACATTTATTTTATGAATTTAAGAACATTAGATATACGAATCTCACTTAGAACATTACTAGGTGGAATAAGAATATGAACCTCACTAGTAAGTTATAATTAGAATTCAATTAATTATTAGCTCATGAATTTCCATTGGTAGTAATTAAATTTATGAACTCCTTTCTCTTTGATAATTAGAATTTTTAAGACATTTTATTAACATACTTCTTAAATCCGTTAGATCCTTGGAACACAAGTTCTTTTGGATCAATCCTTTCAGCCACATCACTTTATTTGTGAAATCATTCCTCGAAAGTCGCTAGGTCGTCATTCCGGACTATTTCAACCCATGTTGGAATTATGTCTAATATCCGAAAATCTCTTCTTTAGGTTGTTAAAGACGATCAAGTCTTTTAGCTTCAAACTTCATCCCTAGGATTGGACCCTCACCATTTTTTATCACGTGGATGGTTTAAAGGAATAAATCCTTAAAGTTGTTATTTTAAATTATGTTACGAATTACGTTATGACATTTATTTTATGAATCTAAGAACATTAGACATACGAATCTCACTTAGAACATTACTAGGTGGAATAAGAATACGAACCTCACTTGTATGTTATAATTAGAATTCAATTAAGTATTAGCTCATGAATTTCCATTATTAGTAACTAAATTTATGAACTCCTTTCTCTCTCGATTACTAGAATTTTTAAGACATTATAATAACATACTTCTTACATCCGTTAGATCCATGGAACACAAGTTCTTTCGGATCAATCCTTTTTGCCACATCACTTTATGTGTGAACTAATTCATCGAAAGTTTCAAAGTCGTCATTCTACACTATTTCAACCCATGTTGGAATTACGTCTAATATCTGAAATCCTCGTCTTTAGGATGTTAATGACGATCAAGTCTTTCAGCTTAAACCTTCACCCTTAGGATTGGACCCTCACCATTTTTTATCAAGTAGATGGTTTAAAGGGACAAATCCTTATTGTTGTTATTTTAAAGTTTGTTAGGAATTACGTTACGGTATTACCTTTATGAATTTAAGAACATTAGATATATGAATCTCACTTAGAACATTACTAGGTGGAATAAGAATATGAACCTCACTAGTAAGTTATAATTAGAATTGAATTAAGTATTAGCTCATGAATTTCCATTGTTAGTAATTAAATTTATGAACTCCGTTCTCTCTGATAACTAGAATTTTCAAGACATTATAATAACATACTTCTTAAATCCGTTAGATCCTTGGAACACAAGTTCTTTCGGATCAATCCTTTCAGCCACATCACTTTATTTGTGAAATCATTCCTCGAAAGTTGCTAGGTCGTCATTCAAGACTATTTAGAGCCATGTTGGAATTACGTCTAATATATGAAATCCTCGTCTTTAGGTTGTTAATGACGATGAAGTCTTTCACCTGAAACCTTCACCCCCAGGATTGGACCCTCACCATTTTTTTATCAAGTGGATGGTTTAAAGGGGTAAATCCTTAATGTTGTTATTTTAAATTATGTTATGTATTACGTTACGACATTTATTTTATGAATTTAAAAACATTAGATATACGAATCTCACTTAGAACATTACTAGGTGGAATAAGAATACGAACCTCACTAGTATGTTATAATTAGAATTCAATTAAGTATTAGCTCATGAATTTCCATTGTTAGTAACTAAATTTATGAACTCCTTTCTCTCTGATAACTAGAATTTTTAAGACATTATAATAACATACTTCTTACATCCGTTAGATCCTTGGAACACAAGTTCTTTCAGATCAATCCTTTTTGCCACATCACTTTATGTGTGAACTAATTCATCGAAAGTTTCAAAGTCGTCATTCTAGACTATTTCAACCCATGTTGGAATTACGTCTAATATCCGAAATCCTCGTCTTTAGGATGTTAATGACGATCAAGTCTTTCATCTTAAACCTTCACCCTTAGGATTGGACCCTCACCATTTTTTATCAAGTGGATGGTTTAAAGGGATAAATCCTTAATGTTGTTATTTTAAAGTTTGTTAGGAATTACGTTACGCTATTACCTTTATGAATTTAAGAACATTAGATATACGAATCTCACTTAGAACATTACTAGGTGGAATAAGAATATGAACCTCACTAGTAAGTTATAATTAGAATTCAATTAATTATTAGCTCATGAATTTCCATTGGTAGTAATTAAATTTATGAACTCCTTTCTCTTTGATAATTAGAATTTTTAAGACATTTTATTAACATACTTCTTAAATCCGTTAGATCCTTGGAACACAAGTTCTTTCGGATCAATCCTTTCAGCCACATCACTTTATTTGTGAAATCATTCCTCGAAAGTCGCTAGGTCGTCATTCCGGACTATTTCAACCCATGTTGGAATTATGTCTAATATCCGAAAATCTCTTCTTTAGGTTGTTAAAGACGATCAAGTCTTTTAGCTTCAAACTTCATCCCTAGGATTGGACCCTCACCATTTTTTATCACGTGGATGGTTTAAAGGAGTAAATCCTTAAAGTTGTTATTTTAAATTATGTTACGAATTACGTTATGACATTTATTTTATGAATTTAAGAACATTAGACATACGAATCTCACTTAGAACATTACTAGGTGGAATAAGAATACGAACCTCACTAGTATGTTATAATTAGAATTCAATTAAGTATTAGCTCATGAATTTCCATTGTTAGTAACTAAATTTATCAACTCCTTTCTCTCTGATAACTAGAATTTTTAAGACATTATAATAACATACTTCTTACATCCGTTAGATCCATGGAACACAAGTTCTTTCGGATCAATCCTTTTTGCCACATCACTTTATGTGTGAACTAATTCATCGAAAGTTTCAAAGTCGTCATTCTACACTATTTCAACCCATGTTGGAATTACGTCTAATATCTGAAATCCTCGTCTTTAGGATGTTAATGACGATCAAGTCTTTCAGCTTAAACCTTCACCCTTAGGATTGGACCCTCACCATTTTTTATCAAGTGGATGGTTTAAAGGGACAAATCCTTATTGTTGTTATTTTAAAGTTTGTTAGGAATTACGTTACGGTATTACCTTTATGAATTTAAGAACATTAGATATACGAATCTCACTTAGAACATTACTAGGTGGAATAAGAATATGAACCTCACTAGTAAGTTATAATTAGAAATCAATTAAGTATTAGCTCACGAATTTCCATTGTTAGTAATTAAATTTATGAACTCCTTTCTCTCTCGATAACTAGAATTTTCAAGACATTATAATAACATACTTCTTAAATCCGTTAGATCCTTGGAACACAAGTTCTTTCGGATCAATCGTTTCAGCCACATCACTTTATTTGTGAAATCATTCCTCGAAAGTTGCTAGGTCGTCATTCAAGACTATTTAGAGCCATGTTGGAATTACGTATAATATATGAAATCCTCGTCTTTAGGTTGTTAATCACGATGAAGTCTTTCACCTGAAACCTTCACCCCCGTGATTGGACCCTCACCATATTTTATCAAGTGGATGGTTTAAAGGGGTAAATCCTTAATGTTGTTATTTTAAATTATGTTATGTATTACGTTACGACATTTATTTTATGAATTTAAGAACATTAGATATACGAATCTCACTTAGAACATTACTAGGTGGAATAAGAATATGAACCTCACTAGTAAGTTATAATTAGAATTCAATTAATTATTAGCTCATGAATTTCCATTGGTAGTAATTAAATTTATGAACTCCTTTCTCTTTGATAATTAGAATTTTTAAGACATTTTATTAACATACTTCTTAAATCCGTTAGATCCTTGGAACACAAGTTCTTTTGGATCAATCCTTTCACCCACATCACTTTATTTGTGAAATCATTCCTCGAAAGTCGCTAGGTCGTCATTCCGGACTATTTCAACCCATGTTGGAATTATGTCTAATATCTGAAAATCTCTTCTTTAGGTTGTTAAAGACGATCAAGTCTTTTAGCTTCAAACTTCATCCCTAGGATTGGACCCTCACCATTTTTTATCACGTGGATGGTTTAAAGGAATAAATCCTTAAAGTTGTTATTTTAAATTATGTTACGAATTACGTTATGACATTTATTTTATGAATCTAAGAACATTAGACATACGAATCTCACTTAGAACATTACTAGGTGGAATAAGAATACGAACCTCACTTGTATGTTATAATTAGAATTCAATTAAGTATTAGCTCATGAATTTCCATTATTAGTAACTAAATTTATGAACTCCTTTCTCTCTGATTACTAGAATTTTTAAGACATTATAATAACATACTTCTTACATCCGTTAGATCCATGGAACACAAGTTCTTTCGGATCAATCCTTTTTGCCACATCACTTTATGTGTGAACTAATTCATCGAAAGTTTCAAAGTCGTCATTCTACACTATTTCAACCCATGTTGGAATTACGTCTAATATCTGAAATCCTCGTCTTTAGGATGTTAATGACGATCAAGTCTTTCAGCTTAAACCTTCACCCTTAGGATTGGACCCTCACCATTTTTTATCAAGTAGATGGTTTAAAGGGACAAATCCTTATTGTTGTTATTTTAAAGTTTGTTAGGAATTACGTTACGGTATTACCTTTATGAATTTAAGAACATTAGATATATGAATCTCACTTAGAACATTACTAGGTGGAATAAGAATATGAACCTCACTAGTAAGTTATAATTAGAATTGAATTAAGTATTAGCTCATGAATTTCCATTGTTAGTAATTAAATTTATGAACTCCGTTCTCTCTGATAACTAGAATTTTCAAGACATTATAATAACATACTTCTTAAATCCGTTAGATCCTTGGAACACAAGTTCTTTCGGATCAATCCTTTCAGCCACATCACTTTATTTGTGAAATCATTCCTCGAAAGTTGCTAGGTCGTCATTCAAGACTATTTAGAGCCATGTTGGAATTACGTCTAATATATGAAATCCTCGTCTTTAGGTTGTTAATGACGATGAAGTCTTTCACCTCGAAACCTTCACCCCCGAGATTGGACCCTCACCATTTTTTTATCAAGTGGATGGTTTAAAGGGGTAAATCCTTAATGTTGTTATTTTAAATTATGTTATGTATTACGTTACGACATTTATTTTATGAATTTAAAAACATTAGATATACGAATCTCACTTAGAACATTACTAGGTGGAATAAGAATACGAACCTCACTAGTATGTTATAATTAGAATTCAATTAAGTATTAGCTCATGAATTTCCATTGTTAGTAACTAAATTTATGAACTCCTTTCTCTCCGATAACTAGAATTTTTAAGACATTATAATAACATACTTCTTACATCCGTTAGATCCTTGGAACACAAGTTCTTTCAGATCAATCCTTTTTGCCACATCACTTTATGTGTGAACTAATTCATCGAAAGTTTCAAAGTCGTCATTCTAGACTATTTCAACCCATGTTGGAATTACGTCTAATATCTGAAATCCTCGTCTTTAGGATGTTAATGACGATCAAGTCTTTCATCTTAAACCTTCACCCTTAGGATTGGACCCTCACCATTTTTTATCAAGTGGATGGTTTAAAGGGATAAATCCTTAATGTTGTTATTTTAAAGTTTGTTAGGAATTACGTTACGGTATTACCTTTATGAATTTAAGAACATTAGATATACGAATCTCACTTAGAACATTACTAGGTGGAATAAGAATATGAACCTCACTAGTAAGTTATAATTAGAATTCAATTAATTATTAGCTCATGAATTTCCATTGGTAGTAATTAAATTTATGAACTCCTTTCTCTTTGATAATTAGAATTTTTAAGACATTTTATTAACATACTTCTTAAATCCGTTAGATCCTTGGAACACAAGTTCTTTCGGATCAATCCTTTCACCACATCACTTTATTTGTGAAATCATTCCTCGAAAGTCGCTAGGTCATCATTCCAGACTATTTCAACCCATGTTGGAATTATGTCTAATATCTGAAAATCTCTTCTTTAGGTTGTTAAAGACGATCAAGTCTTTTAGCTTCAAACTTCATCCCTAGGATTGGACCCTCACCATTTTTATCACGTGGATGGTTTAAAGGAGTAAATCCTTAAAGTTGTTATTTTAAATTATGTTACGAATTACGTTATGACATTTATTTTATGAATTTAAGAACATTAGACATACGAATCTCACTTAGAACATTACTAGGTGGAATAAGAATACGAACCTCACTAGTATGTTATAATTAGAATTCAATTAAGTATTAGCTCATGAATTTCCATTGTTAGTAACTAAATTTATCAACTCCTTTCTCTTTGATAACTAGAAATTTTAAGACATTATAATAACGTACTTCTTACATCCGTTAGATCCATGGAACACAAGTTCTTTCGGATCAATCCTTTTTGCCACATCACTTTATGTGTGAACTAATTCATCGAAAGTTTCAAAGTCGTCATTCTACACTATTTCAACCCATGTTGGAATTACGTCTAATATCTGAAATCCTCGTCTTTAGGATGTTAATGACGATCAAGTCTTTCAGTTTAAACCTTCACCCTTAGGATTGGACCCTCACCATTTTTTATCAAGTGGATGGTTTAAAGGGACAAATCCTTATTGTTGTTATTTTAAAGTTTGTTAGGAATTACGTTACGGTATTACCTTTATGAATTTAAGAACATTAGATATACGAATCTCACTTAGAACATTACTAGGTGGAATAAGAATATGAACCTCACTAGTAAGTTATAATTAGAAATCAATTAAGTATTAGCTCACGAATTTCCATTGTTAGTAATTAAATTTATGAACTCCTTTCTCTCTCGATAACTAGAATTTTCAAGACATTATAATAACATACTTCTTACATCCGTTAGATCCTTGGAACACAAGTTCTTTCGGATCAATCGTTTCAGCCACATCACTTTATTTGTGAAATCATTCCTCGAAAGTTGCTAGGTCGTCATTCAAGACTATTTAGAGCGATGTTGGAATTACGTCTAATATATGAAATCCTCGTCTTTAGGTTGTTAATCACGATGAAGTCTTTCACACCGAAACCTTCACCCCCGGGATTGGACCCTCACCATATTTTATCAAGTGGATGGTTTAAAGGGGTAAATCCTTAATGTTGTTATTTTAAATTATGTTATGTATTACGTTACGACATTTATTTTATGAATTTAAGAACATTAGATATACGAATCTCACTTAGAACATTACTAGGTGGAATAAGAATATGAACCTCACTAGTAAGTTATAATTAGAATTCAATTAATTATTAGCTCATGAATTTCCATTGGTAGTAGTTAAATTTATGAACTCCTTTCTCTTTGATAATTAGAATTTTTAAGACATTTTATTAACATACTTCTTAAATCCGTTAGATCCTTGGAACACAAGTTCTTTTGGATCAATCCTTTCAACCACATCACTTTATTTGTGAAATCATTCCTCGAAAGTCGCTAGGTCGTCATTCCGTACTATTTCAGCCCATGTTGGAATTATGTCTAATATCCGAAAATCTCTTCTTTAGGTTGTTAAAGACGATCAAGTCTTTTAGCTTCAAACTTCATCCCTAGGATTGGACCCTCACCATTTTTTATCACGTGGATGGTTTAAAGAAATAAATCCTTAAAGTTGTTATTTTAAATTATGTTACGAATTACGTTATGACATTTATTTTATGAATCTAAGAACATTAGACATATGAATCTCACTTAGAACATTACTAGGTGGAATAAGAATACGAACCTCACTAGTATGTTATAATTAGAATTCAATTAAGTATTAGCTCACGAATTTCCATTGTTAGTAATTAAATTTATGAACTCCTTTCTCTCCCGATAACTAGAATTTTCAAGACATTATAATAACATACTTCTTACATCCGTTAGATCCTTGGAACACAAGTTCTTTCGGATCAATCGTTTCAACCACATCACTTTATTTGTGAAATCATTCCTCGAAAGTTGCTAGGTCGTCATTCAAGACTATTTAGAGCGATGTTGGAATTACGTCTAATATATGAAATCCTCGTCTTTAGGTTGTTAATCACGATGAAGTCTTTCACCTGAAACCTTCACCCCCAGGATTGGACCCTCACCATATTTTATCAAGTGGATGGTTTAAAGGGGTAAATCCTTAATGTTGTTATTTTAAATTATGTTATGTATTACGTTACGACATTTATTTTATGAATTTAAGAACATTAGATATACGAATCTCACTTAGAACATTACTAGGTGGAATAAGAATATGAACCTCACTAGTAAGTTATAATTAGAATTCAATTAATTATTAGCTCATGAATTTCCATTGGTAGTAGTTAAATTTATGAACTCCTTTCTCTTTGATAATTAGAATTTTTAAGACATTTTATTAACATACTTCTTAAATCCGTTAGATCCTTGGAACACAAGTTCTTTTGGATCAATCCTTTCAGCCACATCACTTTATTTGTGAAATCATTCCTCGAAAGTCGCTAGGTCGTCATTCCGCACTATTTCAACCCATGTTGGAATTATGTCTAATATCTGAAAATCTCTTCTTTAGGTTGTTAAAGACGATCAAGTCTTTTAGCTTCAAACTTCATCCCTAGGATTGGACCCTCACCATTTTTTATCACGTGGATGGTTTAAAGAAATAAATCCTTAAAGTTGTTATTTTAAATTATGTTACGAATTACGTTATGACATTTATTTTATGAATCTAAGAACATTAGACATATGAATCTCACTTAGAACATTACTAGGTGGAATAAGAATACGAACCTCACTAGTATGTTATAATTAGAATTCAATTAAGTATTAGCTCATGAATTTCCATTATTAGTAACTAAATTTATGAACTCCTTTCTCTCTGATAACTAGAATTTTTAAGACATTATAATAACATACTACTTACATCCGTTAGATCCATGGAACACAAGTTCTTTCGGATCAATCCTTTTTGCCACATCACTTTATGTGTGAACTAATTCATCGAAAGTTTCAAAGTCGTCATTCTACACTATTTCAACCCATGTTGGAATTACGTCTAATATCTGAAATCCTCGTCTTTAGGATGTTAATGACGATCAAGTCTTTCACTAAACCTTCACCCTTAGGATTGGACCCTCACCATTTTTTATCAAGTAGATGGTTTAAAGGGACAAATCCTTATTGTTGTTATTTTAAAGTTTGTTAGGAATTACGTTACGGTATTACCTTTATGAATTTAAGAACATTAGATATATGAATCTCACTTAGAACATTACTAGGTGGAATAAGAATATGAACCTCACTAGTAAGTTATAATTAGAATTGAATTAAGTATTAGCTCATGAATTTCCATTGTTAGTAATTAAATTTATGAACTCCGTTCTCTCCCCGATAACTAGAATTTTCAAGACATTATAATAACATACTTCTTAAATCCGTTAGATCCTTGGAACACAAGTTCTTTCGGATCAATCCTTTCAGCCACATCACTTTATTTGTGAAATCATTCCTCGAAAGTTGCTAGGTCGTCATTCAAGACTATTTAGAGCCATGTTGGAATTACGTCTAATATATGAAATCCTCGTCTTTAGGTTGTTAATGACGATGAAGTCTTTCACCCGAAACCTTCACCCCCGGATTGGACCCTCACCATTTTTTTATCAAGTGGATGGTTTAAAGGGGTAAATCCTTAATGTTGTTATTTTAAATTATGTTATGTATTACGTTACGACATTTATTTTATGAATTTAAAAACATTAGATATACGAATCTCACTTAGAACATTACTAGGTGGAATAAGAATACGAACCTCACTAGTATGTTATAATTAGAATTCAATTAAGTATTAGCTCATGAATTTCCATTGTTAGTAACTAAATTTATGAACTCCTTTCTCTCTCGATAACTAGAATTTTTAAGACATTATAATAACATACTTCTTACATCCGCTAGATCCTTGGAACACAAGTTCTTTCGTATCAATCCTTTTTGCCACATCACTTTATGTGTGAACTAATTCATCGAAAGTTTCAAAGTCGTCATTCTAGACTATTTCAACCCATGTTGGAATTACGTCTAATATCCGAAATCCTCGTCTTTAGGTTGTTAATGACGATCAAGTCTTTCAACTTAAACCTTCACCCTTAGGATTGGACCCTCACCATTTTTTATCAAGTAGATGGTTTAAAGGGACAAATCCTTATTGTTGTTATTTTAAAGTTTGTTAGGAATTACGTTACGGTATTACCTTTATGAATTTAAGAACATTAGATATATGAATCTCACTTAGAACATTACTAGGTGGAATAAGAATATGAACCTCACTAGTAAGTTATAATTAGAATTGAATTAAGTATTAGCTCATGAATTTCCATTGTTAGTAATTAAATTTATGAACTCCGTTCTCTCTGGATAACTAGAATTTTCAAGACATTATAATAACATACTTCTTAAATCCGTTAGATCCTTGGAACACAAGTTCTTTCGGATCAATCCTTTCAGCCACATCACTTTATTTGTGAAATCATTCCTCGAAAGTTGCTAGGTCGTCATTCAAGACTATTTAGAGCCATGTTGGAATTACGTCTAATATATGAAATCCTCGTCTTTAGGTTGTTAATGACGATGAAGTCTTTCACACGAAACCTTCACCCCAGTGATTGGACCCTCACCATTTTTTTATCAAGTGGATGGTTTAAAGGGGTAAATCCTTAATGTTGTTATTTTAAATTATGTTATGTATTACGTTACGACATTTATTTTATGAATTTAAAAACATTAGATATACGAATCTCACTTAGAACATTACTAGGTGGAATAAGAATACGAACCTCACTAGTATGTTATAATTAGAATTCAATTAAGTATTAGCTCATGAATTTCCATTGTTAGTAACTAAATTTATGAACTCCTTTCTCTCGATAACTAGAATTTTTAAGACATTATAATAACATACTTCTTACATCCGCGATCCTTGGAACACAAGTTCTTTCGGATCAATCCTTTTTGCCACATCACTTTATGTGTGAACTAATTCATCGAAAGTTTCAAAGTCGTCATTCTAGACTATTTCAACCCATGTTGGAATTACGTCTAATATCCGAAATCCTCGTCTTTAGGTTGTTAATGACGATCAAGTCTTTCATCTTAAACCTTCACCCTTAGGATTGGACCCTCACCATTTTTTATCAAGTGGATGGTTTAAAGGGATAAATCCTTAATGTTGTTATTTTAAAGTTTGTTAGGAATTACGTTACGATATTACCTTTATGAATTTAAGAACATTAGATATACGAATCTCACTTAGAACATTACTAGGTGGAATAAGAATATGAACCTCACTAGTAAGTTATAATTAGAATTCAATTAATTATTAGCTCATGAATTTCCATTGGTAGTAATTAAATTTATGAACTCCTTTCTCTTTGATAATTAGAATTTTTAAGACATTTTATTAACATACTTCTTAAATCCGTTAGATCCTTGGAACACAAGTTCTTTCGGATCAATCCTTTCAACCACATCACTTTATTTGTGAAATCATTCCTCGAAAGTCGCTAGGTCGTCATTCCGGACTATTTCAACCCATGTTGGAATTATGTCTAATATCCGAAAATCTCTTCTTTAGGTTGTTAAAGACGATCAAGTCTTTTAGCTTCAAACTTCATCCCTAGGATTGGACCCTCACCATTTTTTATCACGTGGATGGTTTAAAGGAGTAAATCCTTAAAGTTGTTATTTTAAATTATGTTACGAATTACGTTATGACATTTATTTTATGAATTTAAGAACATTAGACATACGAATCTCACTTAGAACATTACTAGGTGGAATAAGAATACGAACCTCACTAGTATGTTATAATTAGAATTCAATTAAGTATTAGCTCATGAATTTCCATTGTTAGTAACTAAATTTATGAACTCCTTTCTCTCTGATAACTAGAATTTTTAAGACATTATAATAACATACTTCTTACATCCGTTAGATCCATGGAACACAAGTTCTTTCGGATCAATCCTTTTTGCCACATCACTTTATGTGTGAACTAATTCATCGAAAGTTTCAAAGTCGTCATTCTACACTATTTCAACCCATGTTCGAATTATGTCTAATATCTGAAATCCTCGTCTTTAGGATGTTAATGACGATCAAGTCTTTCAGCTTAAACCTTCACCCTTAGGATTGGACCCTCACCATTTTTTATCAAGTGGATGGTTTAAAGGGACAAATCCTTATTGTTGTTATTTTAAAGTTTGTTAGGAATTACGTTACTGTATTACCTTTATGAATTTAAGAACATTAGATATACGAATCTCACTTAGAACATTACTAGGTGGAATAAGAATATGAACCTCACTAGTAAGTTATAATTAGAATTCAATTAAGTATTAGCTCATGAATTTCCATTGTTAGTAATTAAATTTATGAACTCCTTTCTCTCTGATAACTAGAATTTTCAAGACATTATAATAACATACTTCTTAAATCCGTTAGATCCTTGGAACACAAGTTCTTTCGGATCAATCGTTTCAGCCACATCACTTTATTTGTGAAATCATTCCTCGAAAGTTGCTAGGTCGTCATTCAAGACTATTTAGAGCCATGTTGGAATTACGTCTAATATATGAAATCCTCGTCTTTAGGTTGTTAATGACGATGAAGTCTTTCACCCGAAACCTTCACCCCCCAGATTGGACCCTCACCATTTTTTATCAAGTGGATGGTTTAAAGGGGTAAATCCTTTAATGTTGTTATTTTAAATTATGTTATGTATTACGTTACGACATTTATTTTATGAATTTAAGAACATTAGATATACGAATCTCACTTAGAACATTTCTAGGTGGAATAAGAATATGAACCTCACTAGTAAGTTATAATTAGAATTCAATTAAGTATTAGCTCATGAATTTCCATTGTTAGTAATTAAATTTATGAACTCCTTTCTCTCTCGATAACTAGAATTTTAAGACATTATAATAACATACTTCTTAAATCCGTTAGATCCTTGGAACACAAGTTCTTTCGATCAATCCTTTCGCCCACATCACTTTATTTGTGAACTCATTCCTCGAAAGTCGCTAAGTCATCATTCCGGACTATTTCAACCCATGTTGGAATTATGTCTAATATCCGAAAATCTCTTCTTTTAGGTTGTTCAAGACGATCAAGTCTTTTAGCTTCAAACTTCATCCCTAGGATTGGACCCTCACCATTTTTTATCACGTGGATGGTTTAAAGGAGTAAATCCTTAAAGTTGTTATTTTAAATTATGTTACGAATTACGTTATGACATTTATTTTATGAATTTAAGAACATTAGACATACGAATCTCACTTAGAACATTACTAGGTGGAATAAGAATACGAACCTCACTAGTATGTTATAATTAGAATTCAATTAAGTATTAGCTCATGAATTTCCATTGTTAGTAACTAAATTTATGAACTCCTTTCTCTCTGATAACTAGAATTTTTAAGAAATTATAATAACATACTTCTTACATCCGTTAGATCCTTGGAACACAAGTTCTTTCAGATCAATCCTTTTTGCCACATCACTTTATGTGTGAACTAATTCATCGAAAGTTTCAAAGTCGTCATTCTAGACTATTTCAACCCATGTTGGAATTACGTCTAATATCTGAAATCCTCGTCTTTAGGATGTTAATGACGATCAAGTCTTTCATCTTAAACCTTCACCCTTAGGATTGGACCCTCACTATTTTTTATCAAGTGGATGGTTTAAAGGGATAAATCCTTAATGTTGTTATTTTAAAGTTTGTTAGGAATTACGTTACGGTATTACCTTTATGAATTTAAGAACATTAGATATACGAATCTCACTTAGAACATTACTAGGTGGAATAAGAATATGAACCTCACTAGTAAGTTATAATTAGAATTCAATTAATTATTAGCTCATGAATTTCCATTGGTAGTAATTAAATTTATGAACTCCTTTCTCTTTGATAATTAGAATTTTTAAGACATTTTATTAACATACTTCTTAAATCCGTTAGATCCTTGGAACACAAGTTCTTTCGGATCAATCCTTTCACCCACATCACTTTATTTGTGAAATCATTCCTCGAAAGTCGCTAAGTCGTCATTCCATACTATTTCAACCCATGTTGGAATTATGTCTAATATCTGAAAATCTCTTCTTTAGGTTGTTAAAGACGATCAAGTCTTTTAGCTTCAAACTTCATCCCTAGGATTGGACCCTCACCATTTTTTATCACGTGGATGGTTTAAAGGAGTAACTCCTTAAAGTTGTTATTTTAAATTATGTTACGAATTACGTTATGACATTTATTTTATGAATTTAAGAACATTAGACATACGAATCTCACTTAGAACATTACTAGGTGGAATAAGAATACGAACCTCACTAGTATGTTATAATTAGAATTCAATTAAGTATTAGCTCATGAATTTCCATTGTTAGTAACTAAATTTATCAACTCCTTTCTCTCTGATAACTAGAATTTTTAAGACATTATAATAACATACTTCTTACATCCGTTAGATCCATGGAACACAAGTTCTTTCGGATCAATCCTTTTTGCCACATCACTTTATGTGTGAACTAATTCATCGAAAGTTTCAAAGTCGTCATTCTACACTATTTCAACCCATGTTGGAATTAACGTCTAATATCTGAAATCCTCGTCTTTAGGATGTTAATGACGATCAAGTCTTTCACCTTAAACCTTCACCCTTAGGATTGGACCCTCACCATTTTTTATCAAGTGGATGGTTTAAAGGGGAAATCCTTATTGTTGTTATTTTAAAAGTTTGTTAGGAATTACGTTACGACCTTTTCTTTATGAATTTAAGAACATTAGATATACGAATCTCACTTACAACATTACTAGGTGGAATAAGAATATGAACCTCACTAGTAAGTTATAATTAGAATTCAATTAAGTATTAGCTCATGAATTTCCATTGTTAGTAATTAAATTTATGAACTCCTTTCTCTTTGATAATTAGAATTTTTAAGACATTTTATTAACATACTTCTTAAATCCGTTAGATCCTTGGAACACAAGTTCTTTCTGATCAATCGTTTCAGCCACATCACTTTATTTGTGAAATCATTCCTCGAAAGTCGCTAGGTCGTCATTCTACACTATTTCCAAGCCATGTTGTAATTGCGTCCAATATCCGAAATCCTCGTCTTTAGGTTGTTAATGACGATGAAGTCTTTCACTTCGAAACCTTCACCCCTGAGATCGGACCCTCACCATTTTTTATCACGTGGATGGTTTAAAGGAGTAAATCCTTAAAGTTGTTATTTTAAATTATGTTACGAATTACGTTATGACATTTATTTTATGAATTTAAGAACATTAGACATACGAATCTCACTTAGAACATTACTAGGTGGAATAAGAATACGAACCTCACTAGTATGTTATAATTAGAATTCAATTAAGTATTAGCTCATGAATTTCCATTGTTAGTAACTAAATTTATGAACTCCTTTCTCTCCGATAACTAGAATTTTTAAGACATTATAATAACATACTTCTTACATCCGTTAGATCCATGGAACACAAGTTCTTTCGGATCAATCCTTTTGCCACATCACTTTATGTGTGAACTAATTCATCGAAAGTTTCAAAGTCGTCATTCGACACTATTTCAACCCATGTTGGAATTACGTCTAATATCCGAAATCCTCGTCTTTAGGATGTTAATGACGATCAAGTCTTTCACTTAAACCTTCACCCTCAGATTGGACCCTCACCATTTTTTTTATCAAGTGGATGGTTTAAAGGAACAAATCCTTATTGTTGTTATTTTAAAGTTTGTTAGGAATTACGTTACGATATTTCCTTTATGAATTTAAGAACATTAGATATACGAATCTCACTTACAACATTACTAGGTGGAATAAGAATATGAACCTCACTAGTAAGTTATAATTAGAATTCAATTAAGTATTAGCTCATGAATTTCCATTGTTAGTAATTAAATTTATTAACTCCTTTCTCTTTGATAATTAGAATTTTTAAGACATTTTATTAACATACTTCTTAAATCCGTTAGATCCTTGGAACACAAGTTCTTTCGATCAACCCTTTCGACCACATCACTTTATTTGTGAAATCATTCCTCGAAAGTCGCTGGGTCGTCATTCCGTACTATTTCCGGCCATGTTGGAATTGCGTCTAATATCCGAAATCCTCGTCTTTAGGTTGTTAATGACGATGAAGTCTTTCACCCGAAACCTTCACCCCGGGATTGGACCCTCACCATTTTTTTATCAAGTGGATGGTTTAAAGGGGTAAATCCTTAATGTTGTTATTTTAAATTATGTTATGTATTACGTTACGACATTTATTTTATGAATTTAAGAACATTAGATATACGAATCTCACTTAGAACATTACTAGGTGGAATAAGAATATGAACCTCACTAGTAAGTTATAATTAGAATTCAATTAAGTATTAGCTCATGAATTTCCATTGTTAGTAATTAAATTTATGAACTCCTTTCTCTCCGATAACTAGAATTTTCAAGACATTATAATAACATACTTCTTAAATCCGTTAGATCCTTGGAACACAAGTTCTTTCGGATCAATCCTTTCACCCACATCACTTTATTTGTGAAATCATTCCTCGAAAGTCGCTAGGTCGTCATTCCGGACTATTTCAACCCATGTTGGAATTACGTCTAATATCTGAAATCCTCGTCTTTAGGATGTTAATGACGATCAAGTCTTTCAGCTTAAACCTTCACCCTTAGGATTGGACCCTCACCATTTTTTATCAAGTGGATGGTTTAAAGGGACAAATCCTTATTGTTGTTATTTTAAAGTTTGTTAGGAATTACGTTACGGTATTACCTTTATGAATTTAAGAACATTAGATATACGAATCTCACTTACAACATTACTAGGTGGAATAAGAATATGAACCTCACTAGTAAGTTATAATTAGAATTCAATTAAGTATTAGCTCATGAATTTCCATTGTTAGTAATTAAATTTATGAACTCCTTTCTCTTTGATAATTAGAATTTTTAAGACATTTTATTAACATACTTCTTAAATCCGTTAGATCCTTGGAACACAAGTTCTTTCGGATCAACCCTTTCAGCCACATCACTTTATTTGTGAAATCATTCCTCGAAAGTCGCTAGGTCGTCATTCCATACTATTTCCAGCCATGTTGGAATTGCGTCTAATATCCGAAATCCTCGTCTTTAGGTTGTTAATGACGATGAAGTCTTTCACCCGAAACCTTCACCCCCGGATTGGACCCTCACCATTTTTTTATCAAGTGGATGGTTTAAAGGGGTAAATCCTTAATGTTGTTATTTTAAATTATGTTATGTATTACGTTACGACATTTATTTTATGAATTTAAGAACATTAGATATACGAATCTCACTTAGAACATTACTAGGTGGAATCGAATATGAACCTCACTAGTAAGTTAAAATTAGAATTCAATTAAGTATTAGCTCATGAATTTCCTTTGTCGGTAACTAAATTTATGAACTCCTTTCTCTCTGATAACTAGAATTTTTAAGACATTATAATGACATACTTCTTACATCCGTTAGATCCTTGGAACACAAGTTCTTTCAGATCAATCCTTTCAGCCACATCACTTTATTTGTGAACTCATTCCTCGAAAGTCGCTAGGTCGTCATTCCAGACTATTTCAAGCCATGTTGGAATTATTTCGAATATCCGAAATCCTCGTCTTTAGGTTGTTAATGACGATGAAGTCTTTCACCTCGAAACCTTCACCCCCGGATTGGACCCTCACCATTTTTTTATCAAGTGGATGGTTTAAAGGGGTAAATCTTTAATGTTGTTATTTTAAATTATGTTATGTATTACGTTACGACATTTATTTTATGAATTTAAGAAAATTAGATATACGAATCTCACTTAGAACATTACTAGGTGGAATAAGAATATGAACCTCACTAGTAAGTTAAAATTAGAATTCAATTAAGTATTAGCTCATGAATTTCCTTTGTCAAGAACTAAATTTATGAACTCCTTTCTCTCTGATAACTAGAATTTTTAAGACATTATAATAACATACTTCTTACATCCGTTAGATCCATGGAACACAAGTTCTTTCGGATCAATCCTTTTTGCCACATCACTTTATGTGTGAACTAATTCATCAAAAGTTTCAAAGTCGTCATTCTACACTATTTCAACCCATGTTGGAATTACGTCTAATATCTGAAATCCTCGTCTTTAGGATGTTAATGACGATCAAGTCTTTCACTTAAACCTTCACCCTTAGGATTGGACCCTCACCATTTTTATCAAGTGGATGGTTTAAAGGGACAAATCCTTATTGTTGTTATTTTAAAGTTTGTTAGGAATTACGTTACGGTATTACCTTTATGAATTTAAGAACATTAGATATACGAATCTCACTTACAACATTACTAGGTGGAATAAGAATATGAACCTCACTAGTAAGTTATAATTAGAATTCAATTAAGTATTAGCTCATGAATTTCCATTGTTAGTAATTAAATTTATGAACTCCTTTCTCTTTGATAATTAGAATTTTTAAGACATTTTATTAACATACTTCTTAAATCCGTTAGATCCTTGGAACACAAGTTCTTTCGGATCAACCCTTTCGACCACATCACTTTATTTGTGAAATCATTCCTCGAAAGTCGCTAGGTCGTCATTCCATACTATTTCCAGCCATGTTGGAATTGCGTCTAATATCTGAAATCCTCGTCTTTAGGTTGTTAATGACGATGAAGTCTTTCACCTGAAACCTTCACCCCCAGGATTGGACCCTCACCATTTTTTTATCAAGTGGATGGTTTAAAGGGGTAAATCCTTAATGTTGTTATTTTAAATTATGTTATGTATTACGTTACGACATTTATTTTATGAATTTAAGAACATTAGATATACGAATCTCACTTAGAACATTACTAGGTGGAATAAGAATATGAACCTCACTAGTAAGTTATAATTAGAATTCAATTAAGTATTAGCTCATGAATTTCCATTGTTAGTAATTAAATTTATGAACTCCTTTCTCTCTGATAACTAGAATTTTCAAGACATTATAATGACATACTTCTTACATCCGTTAGATCCTTGGAACACAAGTTCTTTCAGATCAATCCTTTCAGCCACATCACTTTATTTGTGAACTCATTCCTCGAAAGTCGCTAGGTCGTCATTCCAGACTATTTCAAGCCATGTTGGAATTATTTCGAATATCCGAAATCCTCGTCTTTAGGTTGTTAATGACGATGAAGTCTTTCACATGAAACCTTCACCCCCAGGATTGGACCCTCACCATTTTTTTATCAAGTGGATGGTTTAAAGGGGTAAATCTTTAATGTTGTTATTTTAAATTATGTTATGTATTACGTTACGACATTTATTTTATGAATTTAAGAAAATTAGATATACGAATCTCACTTAGAACATTACTAGGTGGAATAAGAATATGAACCTCACTAGTAAGTTAAAATTAGAATTCAATTAAGTATTAGCTCATGAATTTCCTTTGTCAGTAACTAAATTTATGAACTCCTTTCTCTCTGATAACTAGAATTTTTAAGACATTATAATAACATACTTCTTACATCCGTTAGATCCATGGAACACAAGTTCTTTCGGATCAATCCTTTTTGCCACATCACTTTATGTGTGAATTAATTCATCAAAAGTTTCAAAGTCGTCATTCTACACTATTTCAACCCATGTTGGAATTACGTCTAATATCTGAAATCCTCGTCTTTAGGATGTTAATGACGATCAAGTCTTTCAGCTTAAACCTTCACCCTTAGGATTGGACCCTCACCATTTTTATCAAGTGGATGGTTTAAAGGGACAAATCCTTATTGTTGTTATTTTAAAGTTTGTTAGGAATTACGTTACGGTATTACCTTTATGAATTTAAGAACATTAGATATACGAATCTCACTTACAACATTACTAGGTGGAATAAGAATATGAACCTCACTAGTAAGTTATAATTAGAATTCAATTAAGTATTAGCTCATGAATTTCCATTGTTAGTAATTAAATTTATGAACTCCTTTCTCTTTGATAATTTGAATTTTTAAGACATTTTATTAACATACTTCTTAAATCCGTTAGATCCTTGGAACACAAGTTCTTTCGGATCAACCCTTTCAACCACATCACTTTATTTGTGAAATCATTCCTCGAAAGTCGCTAGGTCGTCATTCCATACTATTTCCGGCCATGTTGGAATTGCGTCTAATATCCGAAATCCTCGTCTTTAGGTTGTTAATGACGATGAAGTCTTTCACACGAAACCTTCACCCCCGGGATTGGACCCTCACCATTTTTTTATCAAGTGGATGGTTTAAAGGGGTAAATCCTTAATGTTGTTATTTTAAATTATGTTATGTATTACGTTACGACATTTATTTTATGAATTTAAGAACATTAGATATACGAATCTCACTTAGAACATTACTAGGTGGAATCAGAATATGAACCTCACTAGTAAGTTAAAATTAGAATTCAATTAAGTATTAGCTCATGAATTTCCTTTGTCAGTAACTAAATTTATGAACTCCTTTCTCTCTGATAACTAGAATTTTTAAGACATTATAATGACATACTTCTTACATCCGTTAGATCCTTGGAACACAAGTTCTTTCAGATCAATCCTTTCAGCCACATCACTTTATTTGTGAACTCATTCCTCGAAAGTCGCTAAGTCGTCATTCCAGACTATTTCAAGCCATGTTGGAATTATTTCGAATATCCGAAATCCTCGTCTTTAGGTTGTTAATGACGATGAAGTCTTTCACACGAAACCTTCACCCCCAGGATTGGACCCTCACCATTTTTTTATCAAGTGGATGGTTTAAAGGGGTAAATCCTTAATGTTGTTATTTTAAATTATGTTATGTATTACGTTACGACATTTATTTTATGAATTTAAGAACATTAGATATACGAATCTCACTTAGAACATTACTAGGTGGAATAAGAATATGAACCTCACTAGTAAGTTATAATTAGAATTCAATTAAGTATTAGCTCATGAATTTCCATTGTTAGTAATTAAATTTATGAACTCCTTTCTCTTTGATAATTAGAATTTTTAAGACATTTTATTAACATACTTCTTAAATCCGTTAGATCCTTGGAACACAAGTTCTTTCGGATCAATCCTTTCACCCACATCACTTTATTTGTGAAATCATTCCTCGAAAGTCGCTAGGTCGTCATTCCGGACTATTTCAACCCATGTTGGAATTACGTCTAATATCTGAAATCCTCGTCTTTAGGATGTTAATGACGATCAAGTCTTTCAGCTTAAACCTTCACCCTTAGGATTGGACCCTCACCATTTTTTATCAAGTGGATGGTTTAAAGGGACAAATCCTTATTGTTGTTATTTTAAAGTTTGTTAGGAATTACGTTACGGTATTACCTTTATGAATTTAAGAACATTAGATATACGAATCTCACTTACAACATTACTAGGTGGAATAAGAATATGAACCTCACTAGTAAGTTATAATTAGAATTCAATTAAGTATTAGCTCATGAATTTCCATTGTTAGTAATTAAATTTATGAACTCCTTTCTCTTTGATAATTAGAATTTTTAAGACATTTTATTAACATACTTCTTAAATCCGTTAGATCCTTGGAACACAAGTTCTTTCGGATCAACCCTTTCAGCCACATCACTTTATTTGTGAAATCATTCCTCGAAAGTCGCTAGGTCGTCATTCCAGACTATTTCAAGCCATGTTGGAATTGCGTCTAATATCTGAAATCCTCGTCTTTAGGTTGTTAATGACGATGAAGTCTTTCACCTCGAAACCTTCACCCCCGGGGATTGGACCCTCACCATTTTTTTATCAAGTGGATGGTTTAAAGGGGTAAATCCTTAATGTTGTTATTTTAAATTATGTTATGTATTACGTTACGACATTTATTTTATGAATTTAAGAACATTAGATATACGAATCTCACTTAGAACATTACTAGGTGGAATCGAATATGAACCTCACTAAGAAGTTAAAATTAGAATTCAATTAAGTATTAGCTCATGAATTTCCTTTGTCAGGAATTAAATTTATGAACTCCTTTCTCTCCGATAACTAGAATTTTTAAGACATTATAATGACATACTTCTTACATCCGTTAGATCCTTGGAACACAAGTTCTTTCGCATCAATCCTTTCAGCCACATCACTTTATTTGTGAACTCATTCCTCGAAAGTCGCTAGGTCGTCATTCCGTACTATTTCAAGCCATGTTGGAATTATTTCGAATATCCGAAATCCTCGTCTTTAGGTTGTTAATGACGATGAAGTCTTTCACACGAAACCTTCACCCCGGGATTGGACCCTCACCATTTTTTTATCAAGTGGATGGTTTAAAGGGGTAAATCTTTAATGTTGTTATTTTAAATTATGTTATGTATTACGTTACGACATTTATTTTATGAATTTAAGAAAATTAGATATACGAATCTCACTTAGAACATTACTAGGTGGAATAAGAATATGAACCTCACTAGTAAGTTAAAATTAGAATTCAATTAAGTATTAGCTCATGAATTTCCTTTGTCAAAGTAACTCAAATTTATGAACTCCTTTCTCTCTGATAACTAGAATTTTTAAGACATTATAATAACATACTTCTTACATCCGTTAGATCCATGGAACACAAGTTCTTTCGGATCAATCCTTTTTGCCACATCACTTTATGTGTGAACTAATTCATCAAAAGTTTCAAAGTCGTCATTCTACACTATTTCAACCCATGTCAGAATTACGTCTAATATCCGAAATCCTCGTCTTTAGAATGTTAATGACGATCAAGTCTTTCACTTAAACCTTCACCCTTAGGATTGGACCCTCACCATTTTTATCAAGTGGATGGTTTAAAGGGACAAATCCTTATTGTTGTTATTTTAAAGTTTGTTAGGAATTACGTTACGGCGTATTACCTTTATGAATTTAAGAACATTAGATATACGAATCCTCACTTACAACATTACTAGCGTGGAATAAGAATACTTAACCTCACTAGTAAGTTATAATTAATATTCACCTAAGTATTAGCTCATGAATTTCCATCGTTAGTAATTAAATTTACTGAACTCCTTTCTCTTTGATAATTAGAATTTTTAAGACATTTTATTAACATACTTCTTAAATCCGTTAGATCCTTGGAACACAAGTTCTTTCTGATCAACCCCTTTCGCCCACATCACTTTATTTGTGAAATCATTCCTCGAAAGTCGCTAGGTCGTCATTCCATACTATTTCAAGCCATGTTGGAATTGCGTCTAATATCCGAAATCCTCGTCTTTAGGTTGTTAATGACGATGAAGTCTTTCACCCGAAACCTTCACTCCCCAGGATTGAACCCTCACCATTTTTTTATCAAGTGGATGGTTTAAAGGGGTAAATCCTTAATGTTGTTATTTTAAATTATGTTATGTATTACGTTACGACATTTATTTTATGAATTTAAGAACATTAGATATACGAATCTCACTTAGAACATTACTGGGTGGAATAAGAATATGAACCTCACTAGTAAGTTATAATTAGAATTCAATTAAGTATTAGCTCATGAATTTCCATTGTTAGTAATTAAATTTATGAACTCCTTTCTCCTCGATAACTGGAATTTTCAAGACATTATAATGACATACTTCTTACATCCGTTAGATCCTCGGAACACAAGTTCTTTCGGTATCAATCCTTTCGACCACATCACTTTATTCGTGAACTCATTCCTCGAAAGTCGCTAGTCGTCATTCCGTACTATTTCAAGCTACGTTGGAATTATTTCGAATATCCGAAATCCTCGTCTTTAAGCTGTTAATGACGATTAAGTCTTTCACCTCGAAACCTTCACCCCCCGTGATTGGACCCTCACCTATTTTTTTATCAAGTGGATGGTTTAAAAGGTAAATCTTTAATGTTGTTATTTTAAATTATGTTACGTATTACGTTACGACATTTATTTTATGAATTTAAGAAAATTAGATATACGAATCTCACTTAGTAACATTACTAGAGTGGAATAAGAATACGAACCTCACTAGGAAGTTAAAATTAGAATTCAATTAAGTATTAGCTCATGAATTTCCTTTGTCGGCAACTTAAATTTATGGAACTCCTTTCTCTCGATAACTAGAATTTTTAAGACATTATAATAACATACTTCTTATATCCGTTAGATCCATGGAACACAAGTTCTTTCGGATCAACCCTTTTGCCACATCACTTTACGTGTGAATTAATTCATCAAAAGTTTCAAAGTCGTCATTCTACACTATTTCAACCCATGCTCGAATTACGTCTAATATCCTAAATCCTCGTCTTTAGGATGTTAACGACGATCAAGTCTTTCGCCCTTAAACCTCACCCTTAGGATCGGACCCTCACCATTTTTATCAAGTGGATGGTTTAAAGGACAAATCCATATTGTTGTTATTTTAAAGTTTGTTGGGACCTACGCTACTACATTACCTTTATGAATTTAAGAACATTAGATATACGAATCTCACTTACAACATTACTAGAGGAATACGAATATTAACCTCACTAGGAAGTTATAATTAGACTTCAATTAAGTATTAGCTCATGAATTTCCATTGTTAGGAATTAACTTTATGAACTCCTTTCTCT